>JAQZBX010022480.1:0-31538 GCA_029593785.1 Cabassous unicinctus
ACTGAATGTTAATGGATTAAACTCTAATTATCAAATGACATAGATTGGCAAATGTATAAAAATCATGATCCAACCATATGTTGTTTACAAAAGACTTACCTCAGAATGAGAGACACAAATAGATTGAAATTGAAAGGATGGGAAAATATATTTCATGTTAATATGTAATATTATGTTATATATATTATATAATATTGGTATATTGATAGTAATATTGGACAAAATAGACTTTAGGTCAAAAGCTGTTACAAGAGACAAAGAAGGATACCCTATATGAATAACATGGTCAATTGAACAAGAAGAAACAGCAATCATAAATATTTATGCACTTAATCACGGTGCCCCAAAATATATAACCAACTTCTGGCAATTCTGAAGTAAGAATAGATGTTATATTTATTTATGAGAATGGTCTATTAATGTGTTCAAGTAGAAATAAAAATACCTGGAAATATTAATACACCATTCTCATAAGTAGATATAACATCTAGATAGAGATCAATAAGGAAATAGAGAAATTGAATGATATGATAAATGAACTCAGCCTAATAGACATGCAGAATATTGCATCTCAATACATCAGGATAAACATGCTTTTCAAGTATAGATGGATTATTCTCCAGGACATATCACATGTTGCGCCAAAAAACAATTTGCAATACCCTTAAAATGATTGAAAATATAATAAATATGTATGCAAGTGTGGTTCAACATAAGCAAATCAATTAATCTCATACATCATATCAACAAAATGAAAGGAAAAATACATGAACATATCAACTGATGTAGAAAAGACATTTGATAATATTCAGAATCCTTTCTTCATAAAAAAAAAAAAACCTTCAAAAATAGGAACATAAGAAAATTCCCTCAACATGATAAAGGGCATGTATGAAAAAAATTTGAAACAAAAAACCTAGCTAACATCATACTCAATGGTGAAAGATTGAACTCTTTCCCTGTAAGATCTGGGATAAGACAAGGATACCCACAGACACTTCCGTTCTTCCACATTGTATTCGAAGTTCTCGCCAGAATCATTGGGCAAGAAAAATAACTAGAAGATACCCAGATTGGAAAGGAAGAAGTATAGCTTTATTTGTAGAAGAAATGCTTCTATATATAGACAGTCCTGAAAAATCTACAAGAAAGATACTAGAGCTCATTAACAAATTCAGCAAAATGGCAAGATAAAAGATCCACATTCAAAAATCCATAGTGTTGCTATACCCCAAAAAAAAGCAATCTGAGGAGGAAATACAGTAAAAAAAACATTCCATGCACAATAAAAACTTAAAGAATCAAATATCTAGGAATATATTGAGCCAATAATGTGTAGATTTTATACACTGGAAAGTGGAAAGCTTTGTTAAAAATATCAAATAAGAACTAAATATTTAGAAATTTCCATGCTAATGGAGTGGAAGACTAAATATTGCTATGATGTCAATTCTACCAAAATTGATTTATAGATTCAATGCCATCCCTATCAAAATTCCAACAGCCTACTATTCAGAATGAAAAAATGAAATATCAAACTTGTTTGGAAGGGTAAGGGGCTCTGAATAGGCAAAAAAATTTTGAAAAGGAAGAGGACTCACATTTCCTCGTTTTAAAGCTTATAACAAATATACAGTGTTAAAAAAAATAGCATGGCAATGGTATGGAATTGATAAAAGTTCAGAAAAATGCTCTCACATCTATGGTCAATTGATTATTTTCAAGTTTTCCAAGTTCACTCAATTGGGAAAGAGCAGTCTCTTCAACAAATCATGCTTGGAGAACTGGATATTGGTATGCAGAAGAATGAGAGAGGAACCCTATCTTACACCATGTATAAAAATTAATTCAAAATAGATGAAAGACCTAAATATTAAAAACAAGACTATAAGACTCATAGAATAAAATTTAGGGGAGCATCTTCAGGATATTATGTTAGGCATTGGTTTCTTAGAATTTACAGCCAAAGCACAAGCAAAAAAGAAAATATATTGAAATAGGACCTCATCAAATTTAAAAACTATTGTGAATCAAAGGACTTGATCTCAAACATGGAAAAACATCCTACTCAATGGGAAATATTTGGAAACCACATATCTGATAATGGTTTAATTTCCACAATATATAAAACAATTCTACAACTCAACACCCTAACACCCGAACTCTAACCCTTGACCCTAACCCCTAAACCATAAACCGTAAACCCTAACCCTTAACCCTTAACCCTAGGCTTAGCCTTAGCCCTAGCCCTAGCCCTAAAGCTCTAGCCCTAAAGCCCTAACCCTAAAGCCCTATCCCGGAGCCTAAACCCTAAGAAGCCCTAAGCCCTAAAACCCTAGCCCTAAAGCTCTAACCCTAAAGTCCTAAGCCCTAAGCCCTAAGCCCTAAGCCCTAAACCAAAACCCCAGCACCCAGCCCACAGCCCTCAGCCCCAAACCCTAAACCCCTAAGCCCCTAAACCCTAAACCCTGACACTAAACTCTAAACCCAATCTCCAAACCCTAAACCCTAAACCCTAACCTTTACACTGCAAACACCAACCCATAACACCCTAACACCCTAACACCCAAACCCTAAACCCTTGACCCTAACCCCTGACTGCTGACTCCTAACCCTAAACCTAACAATAACACTAAATCCAACCCTAACACTAACAAACAGTAACCCAGTCCCTGTCCCTGACCCTGACCCTAAACCCGACTCTGACCCTGACCCTGAGCATTCCCTAATGCTAAAACTAACCCTAACAGTAACCTAACCCTAAACCTAACATTAACCCTAAACCCAATCCTAACCCTAACACTAACCCAGTCCCTGACCCTAAACCCTAAACCCTAACCCTTAACACTATACCTAACCCTAACCCTAAACCTAAGACTAACACTAATGCTGTCCGTGAACATGACCATGACCCTGAACCTGACACTGATACTGACACAGACCCTGACCATCACCTAACCCTAACTCTAACCCCTAACACCGAACCCCTAACCCCAACCAAAAACCGTAAACCATAAACCCTAAATCCTAAACCTTAAACCATTTCCCCTTAACCCTTAAAGCCCTAAACCCTAGCCATAAGCTATAATCCCTGAGCCCTAAGACCTAAGCTGTGAGCACTCAAACCTTAGCCCTTAAACCAACCCTAAAGCCCTAACCCTAAAACCCTAAACCCTATGCCCTATGCCCTAAGCCCACACCCCAGCCCACAGCCCACAGCCACAGCCCCAAACCCTAAACCCTAAACCGAAACCCCAAACTCTGACCCCTACATGCCAAACACCAACCCCTAACACCCTAACACCCAAACCCTAACCCTTGACCCTAACCCCTACTCCCTAAACCCTAAACCCTAAACCCTAACCCTTAACACTTGACCCTTAACCCTAACCCTAGCCTTAGGCCTAGCCCTAACCCTAAAGCCCTATCACTAAAGCCCTAACCCTAAAGCCCTAGCCCGGAGCCCTAAACCCTAAGCCCTAAACTCTAAAACTGTAAGCCCTGAGCCCTAAATCCTTAGGCCTAAAGCTCTAACCCTGAAGCCCTAAACCCTAACCCCTAAGCCCTAAGCCCAAACCCCAGCCCCCAGCCCCCAGCCCCCAGCCCCATACCCTAAACCCCTAAACCCCTAAACCCTAAACCTTGACACTAAACCCTAAACCCAAACCCCAAACCCCCAATCATAAACTGGAACCCTAAACCCAACACTAACAGTAACAAACACTAACCCAGTCCCTCTCCCTGACCCTGACCCTAAACCCAACTCTGACCCTGACCCTGACCATTCCCTAATGCTAAAACTAAACGAAACCCTAACCTAATCCTAAACCTAACACTAATCCTAAACACAACCCTAACACTAACACTAACACTAACCCAGTCCCTGACCCTGTCCCTGATCCTGACCCTAAACCCTAGACCCTAGATCCTAGCCCCTGACCCTAAGCCCTAAACCCTGAACATGAACTCTGAACCTTGAACCCTGAACCCGAGCCGCAACCCTGAACTGAGCCCAAAACCTAAACCCTAAACTCTAAACTGAATCCTGAACTCTAAGCCCTCGGCCCTGGACCCTGGACCCTGGAACCTGGGCCCTGGACCTGGACACTGACCCTGACTCATGACCAAAAAACCCTGACCCTGACCTTGACACTTACCTTCTCTTTCTCTTTCCCATTTAGGAGTAAAATACACTGGAAACACAAAAATATACACCATGCAGTTCACAACAACCACATATGCGAAATAAACAAACTTCAGAAAAGAACCAAAAAACCAAACTACTGTTTCAGAAAACCGAGAGTAACATATTTCCAAATTTCAAACAGCATAATAGTAAGAATGTCCAGAAATCAACACAAATTTACAATACAAAGAGTAAAATGTAAGCCTTTCTCAGAAAAATAGATTGTAGAAAACATCCCTGAGGAGGATCATACATTAGAACTATTAGTAAAATTACTTAAATAACCTGCCTTAAAACTGTTGAATGACCTAAGTGAATCCAGATGGAAAGAATTATACAAAATCAGGAAAACAGAAAACTTTCATAATAAAATGGATATAAAAATGATATAAAAATAAAATTTGGAGTTGCAAAGTAAAGTTACTGACTGTACTCAAGCAAAGGGTGTGGTGAAAAGAAGGAAAAATAATACATGCATTTAGTAGCAAAATAAGAACTCAAGGAGATGTATTAATATTATAATACTGTTACAACACAGAATTTTTTTTTTTAATCCACATATCTACACTACGCAAACAGTAACTGAAACCATGGGCTACAGTTAAAGTACAACTATGAAAATGTGCTTTCATCAAATGTAACAAATGTTCAAAACCAATGCAAGGTGATAATAACAGGGTGGTATATGGGAGTTCTGTAAGTTTTTTTTTTTTCTTTTTTTTCATTGTTCTGTAAACCAACCTCTCTAATAAAGAATAATATTTAAAAAGAAACAGTTACAAGACACGGAGAAGAATGCTATATATTCATGAAGAGATAATATAACAAGATGAAATAAACATTTATTCATTTAACAGTAGTCCCCCAAAACACATAACTTAGATACCTAAAAACTATTTAGAATCTATGATAACGGGCATGCAACAAGAAAAGATGTAATCTAAGACAGCAAGACTACAAAGAACAAGAGAGAGATTATTATGGGAATAGACTGTTTACTAATGAGAAGAGATTGGTAGAAGTCTAATCAGGTTATTTTACTTTAAAATGTTATTGTTAATTATGAAGTTAACCAATAAATAACACAAAAATGTAGAACAGAGGAAGGGAAATCTAACAATAAATGATTAAACAACAAATGAGGTGAAGAAGAAATATCAAGGGATTAGCAAAATATCTTGATATTGAAATATAAAACATTGATGAAAGAAATTAAAGACCTTAATACAGAAATATACATCCATTGTTCATGAATTGAATGACTTAACATTATCAGTATATCAGTACTCCCTAAAGGGATCTGCTAGTTCAATGCAATCCCTGTCAAAATTCAAGTAGCATTTGCAAAAATGGTAAAGTGGATCAATTTCATATGGCACTATAAGGGGCATTGTATAAGCAAAGCAATCTTGAAAGAAAGAAATAAATTACAGGATTCACACTTTCTGATTTCAAAGCTTACTACAAAGCTACAGTAATAAATACTGTGTGGTACTGACATACAGATGGACAAATATACCAATGGACTAGAATTTAAAGCCCAGACATAAATCCACACATCTATGGACATTTGATTTTTGACCAATGTCCAAGTCCATTCAATGAGGAAACAATAAATAATCTCTTCAAAATATGGTACTGGGACAAGAAATCATATAAAGAAAGAATCTGAACACTTACTCATCATCATATACAAAAATCAATTCCAACTAGGTCAAAGACCTAAACATAAACACAAACACTACACAAATGGTACAAGAAAATATAGGTAACTAGCTTCATCACTTTGAAATAAGCAATGATTTCTTTATTTTACAATGCACAACACAAAAAGAAAAAAAAATTGCTAAAACGGAATTCATCAAACATAACTTCTGAGAGTCCAAGGGCATTATCAATAAAATGAAAAGAAAACCTAATCAATGGAAGAAAATACTTGGAAACCATTTTTCTGATAATAGCATAATATACAGAATATATAAGGAATTACTAAAAATCAACTAAAGACAAACATCCCAAAGACAAAACTGTAAACAATTACATTAATTATATATTTCCCTTGCATCACTGTGTTCTTACCATCTTGTAATAGTGACATAATTTCTTGTAGTTCATAGAAGAGCATTCTTCTATGAGTATTATTAACCGCAATCCTCATCCACCTCCAGGGTCACTATGTTTTTCATGGCTAGGTTTCTTTCAATTGATATTTACATGCCTAGATAACCCCTTTGATTCACAGTAGCTTACGGACTATAGTTAAAAGCAGTTTTATAGTATTCTTAGATCAGTGTCAAAGAAGGTGCTTATCACAGCAAAGGGTCAAAAATAAGGGGCTGTGGGTTTTCTTTTGGACTAAGGAAAACTTTCAAAGGTTCACTGCAGGGATGATTGCACAGTTCTTCAATGAAAGTGAGAGCCACTGAGGGTATCCTTTGGATGGAATGTACTGGGACCCTGTAACACAGTGACCCATGTGGTAGAAGATGGACTGCAGTTAACAGGGCAAACAAGAGAGTGTTCTCTCATGAACTGTAACAAACATACAATACGTGGGCTATACATGGTATTAATAGTGTGGGGGGGCATATGGAAAAAATACACCAAATGTACCCAGTAGACCATAGTTGATAACAAATGTTCCACAAAAATGTAAGGCTCTGGTGGAAAGGTGATGTATGGGAATTCTGGACATTAGGCATGATTGTTTTGTGACCTTACAGCTTCCCTATTAAAAAAATGAAAGAAAAACTTTAGAAAATTTGAATACTCTGCACTATGTACTATCTGCACAAGTGATCTGATAACTTAACACAATCTGAGGCTTGGAGCCAGTTAGACATTCTGGATTCTAAGTGTATTCAAAGATATGGTAGTGTGTGTCAGAGAAAAAGCACAGAGGGCCTGACTCTGGGGTGTTGGGGATGGAGCTGCGGTTGGTGCGGCAGAGAAGCCTGCTGTACCCACCTTGCCTGAAGTTATGCACGTCATGGTGGGAATTCCAGGTGAACCAAGGGCAGCTCTGTCTCCTCATCAGCCTGTTCCCTCAGCCAGGGTGGAAGAGCAACATGGCGGCAGCATCCCGGCAGCCACCATGGGTGCTTGGTGTCACTGCTCACCCCACCTAGAACTCCCATTGTTCCTGGCAGGTGCCACCCAAGCACCCAAAACTCCACCACTCTCCCTCATACAGGAGGGGCTTGCCTGAGGGGCTTGTGGTGGAAGCATAGCTCTGAGGAGGGGGAGGCCAAAGAGCAGCCTGGGTCAAAGGAGGATGAAAGGAGGTGAGGAGGATTCCTCTGTGAAGAGGAGGCCTAGGGACTCACCTTGGGCTGAGGTGCACCTCGGACAGGTACTGCAGAAGAAGTGGGGGCAGCTCCGTCCTCCTCAGCCCTTTCCCCGTTAGGTCAGAAGGGCAGCATGGCGACTGCTTACCCATATTCCCTGCGGGACCCAAGATCTGGCAGCCCCTGCAATCCCAGGGTGCTAAAGCTTGCTCCACCACCCCCTCACATTGGCTCAACAGCTGCCCCAGCCATCGGCCCACCAATGGGCACTGTGCTTACAGCTCCCAGCAGTCCCGAAGCTGGATGACCCAAGCTCCTCATTGGTCAGCACCTTGGCCCCAAGCCCCAGGCCCTCCACTGGGCTGCATTTCTGCCCACCTCAGTCCAACTGGCCTTGCCCTGGGTCCCAGCAGCCCTAGAGCAAGGGAGGCCTGGGCAGATGGAGGGGAAGCAGTGACAAGAGGGTGAAGAAGGGGTGCTGCCTCCCAGGTGGTGGAGATATCCCAGGGGGGTCTTTTCAAGGTGGTGCAGGACACCCTGCTCTGGATTTAACCATCCAGATGTGTGCAGGTGTGGAGGGGGTGGTTCCAGCTGGACAGATGTGGGTGGGCCATGGCCACCCCAGTACATGCCAATGGGGCCACTGCAGCCCAAAACCCTGAGCAAGGTGCATTAGATCACCATCTCCACCTGACAACCCCCTACATGCAGAGTTTAGGGGCACCTGGTGCATTCTAAGAGCAGGGTCATTGAGACCCCAGGAACTGAAGGGAGACTTTGCATATTTTTTAAGAATGACACTGAGACTTCCAATTTCTGTCAGGAACACCTGTTAATCAGGAGACACTCCCAGCAAAGCTCTCCCTGCCTGGCAAAGGCTGGTGCCAGTTCTCTAAGGGGACTTTGAAATCTTACAGAGGCTGGTGCCAGAAAAGGCCTCCACCAGCCTCTCCTGTTACCTTTGCCTTTTCCAGGTGACTGGAGTGGGACTTAAAACTTTCAGCAGGCTAATTCAGCTAGTGATCCTCGGGATTCCCCACAAACAAACCTGGATGTCTTTGCTAAGACTCCCAGGCATGCTGGCACAAGCATGACACACTAAGGGGATTTGAAAAAATTTCAGGATGTTCATAAAACCAAGGAGCAACAACCAGTATCCAGCCCAGAACTGCAGTGCCGTCTCTGGAACAAACAGTAAGAGTCCAGCAGTTTCCATCAGTCAATGTGAACATTAGAAAATGTTATGAGGCATCACATGACCTCATGTCACAGTCACTGAAAAAGGGTTTGGGTTACCGTGTCATGGAGTCTCAACTGTGGCTCCCCAGGTGAAGTGATATCAGTCATATAAACCTTCTCAAGAGCCTACAGATCCTCCATGAATATAGCCCAGTGTTTGCAAGAGGGGAAAGCTTTCTGATTAAAAGACCCTGCCTATGAGCCACTCCAACTGGATCAAGGCATCCAAGCTCTGACCATGAACCAGACAAGGGGAAGCCTGCAACACTGCTCTTCCCCCACAGGCCAGCTGCCCATTCATTTTCTACTCCACTGGCACCCTTGACATTGGTAGGCAAGTTCATTAGAACCCCAAGGAAGAAGGTGGCTCTCAACTTAAATCTAAGTCCTAACCCAGAAAAAGAACCTGATATGAATTTTGAACTCTGAACTCTAACAATAATTTAAAGTCTTAACCCTAACCTCTGACCCTAACCCTAACTCTCTCTTTAATATAGACAAATTCATCCTGGATATATCTTGGTTGAGTGCCTTCTCTTATGCATTGTGTCCCCTTGACACACATGGGAGGTCCTGTCACTTGGTCCTGGAGGCTGTATTGTAGCAGAACCACCACCAGCTTGGCCAGGAATAGACAGAGAAGGGACAATATGAAAGACTTTCTCACTTTTAAAGTTCTACATGATGGAAACAAACTGGTAAACTACTCAGCTTATATACATGATACCATTCAAGGGAAATCAATGGCTGCAATTATAAATGAAAAATACTAACCACATTAACAGAATGCAGTGAAAAAGTTATCACCACAACTGGCATAGAAAAAACTTTTCAAAGATTAAAACATGTGTTCTTGATAAAGAAAATTCACTAGAGGGTCCTGCCAGGGGTCTGTGCTCTTGGTGCACAGAGTGAGAAGCTTGGAACATCTATCTGCACAGATAGATGGTGTGGACTGATCGGTAAAGATTCATGAGTTTTTAGCCTGCCTGTGGTGGTTAACACAGAGGGCTGAGCCCCACCTTTAGGGAAAAAAAAAAAAGCCAGTTTGTGCCGCGACTCCCGGCCTGGCAACTGGGTGACAGGGCCTGGTGAGAAGGAGCATTCTGTGAGAGTGGGAGGGCTCTGGCAAAGGGGTGAGAGAGCTTTCCTTTCTGTGGTTTTGGCTGCCTGGAACCCCTTGTAGCTTGGGTGAACAAAACAGCTGGATTGAATCAACATCAGGCAGAGGGGAGGGGTAAATCTGCTGAGGGAGTTGATTTGCTGAGCTGCCCAGGGATAATCCCCAAACCCTGCCAAACTGGGAAGAGGGAGCACTCTCTGAGAATGGATTCTTTACTGCTGACTTGGCTGCCTGGATCCCCTCATAGATTTGGGGAGCAGATAAGCTGGATTGAAGCAGTGCCAGGCTGAGGGAAGAGGCGAATCTGCTGAGGAAACCTGATTTACCCAACCCCCGGTGATGCTGAGGCTCAGCCCCAGAAGGGGTGGAGTCAGCCATTTTTATCATTCTGCACTGACTAGCATCAGAGCTTCAGCTCCCCTGGGGAGTCCAGGAAGTGGGAAGTGCTTGATTAGTTTCCAGGAAACTAGTTAGGGTCCCCTTGGTGAAGGGGGTGGTCTAGAAGAGGACTTATTTTGAGTACTGTATTTCAAAAAAAGAAAAAGACAGTCACTTTAAAAAATGAAAAATAAATTCTTCTTTTTAATTTAGTTTAAAAGCTAAAATCTGCTTCAAAACCTGCAGATAGACGCCTACAGGGAAACTGAATGATAAACACAAGCAGGCTGAGAGGATCCACAAGCACCCTAGGAGGAACACTGATCCTGCTTAGTTTTGTTTGACTGCTTGCCTGAGTGGTTGTTTGGTTTTTCTCTGTTTATTTGTGGTCTCTTGCTTTTCTTACCTCTTTCCTCCCCCGTTTCTATTTTTCTTTCATTTTTTTAAAAATTAGGTGCTGTTAGCTTCTCTCTTCTTTGCTGTGCTTCTTCTTCAGTGACTTCCCATTCTCTGTCTATATTGATTTTGTATTCCAAAATATCTCTTATCCTTCCTTCATCTTTCTGCCTTCTGCATTCTGTTGTGGCTCTTATATACCAGATTTTTTCATATGCCCACAACTTAAAGGTGTCAATTTCTATTGTATTTATTTTGTTTTCTTCTTTTTTTATAAATATTAACTTTTTCCTTTCAGCCCTTTCTTTACTCTCTCGCGCTCTCCCTCCTCATCATTCTAGCCTTCTAAATCATTATATATATATTCCTCTATTTGGTTTCCCAGTCCATTGTATGTACTCCACTTTTTTTCCTATTACTCTACACTGCCTACATGAGTTAAATATTCATTTCATTAAGTGTTATTTGGCCCCTTTTCTAACTTTTATCAATATTACTATTATCATTATTCCTTTCTCACATCTTTTGATTCCTCTGGCCCTAATTTTTTGCCTTCAAGGGAACATAGAAAGAAACAAAGAAATAAGAAGAAAAAGAGTCAAAGAGAAAAGTTAACACACATGCAGAACCACCAGCTAAATAAAACTCTAGAGCAGAGAGAGAAGCTAATCAAATGAATAAACCCATCAAGATAAAATGATGACTAGAGGGCAACAAAAAATTACAAACCACACTGAGAAAGAGGAAGACATGGGCCAGACCAATTAACAAACTGAAAACCAGGAATGATGCAGAACATTGAACAACTAAACAAAGCTTACCAAACAAATATCATAGACCAACTTAAAGAAGTGAAGGAGGAGATTAAGGATATAAAGAAGACACTCGGAGAACATACTGAAGAAATTGTAAACATAAATAAAAAGATAACAGACATGATGGTGATCAATGGCACAATCAAATAAATCAAAAAGATGCTGGATTCATATAACAGCAGATTTGAAGAGGCAGAAGAAAGAATAAGTGATGTGGAAGACAATACATCTGAAATCAAACTGATAGTAGAACAGACAGACAAAAAGATAGAAAAAATCCAGCAGTGATTCAGGGAATTAACCGACAACACAAAATCCAAAAACATATGCATTATGGACATCCCAGAAGGAGAAGAGAGTGAAAGGGAACAGAAGGAGTGTTGAAGGAAATAATTGCTGAAAACTTCCCAACCCTATTGAGGGAGATGGATGTGCAGATCCAGTAAGAACAGCACACCCCAAACAGTATAAATCCCAACAGGCCAACTCCAAGACATATACTTGTCAAAATTTTCAGTGCTCAAGACAAAGAGAAAATACTCAAGGCTTTTAGAAAAAAGAGAACCATCACAGACAATGGAAGCTCAATAAGATTAAGTGCTGATTTCTCAGCTGAAACCATGGAGGCAAGAAGACAGTGATATGACATAGTCAAAGTACTAAAAGAAAAAACTTCCAGTCATGAATTCTCTATACAGCAAAACTGGCATTCAAAAATGATAGAGAGTTCAAAATATTCACAGATAAACAGAAATTAAGAGAGTATTTCAATAAGAAACCTGCACTTCAAGAAATACTAAAGGAAGTTTTACAATTTGAAAGGAAAAAAAACAAGGGAGGAAGAGTTGGAGGAGAGTTTAAAAACAACTAAAAAGATAAAAACAGAAACAAAACAATATATGACATACATTAACCCAAAGAAAAAATGGCTGAAGAAAGAAATTCTTTATGAGTAATAACACTGAATGTTACTGGATTAAATTCATCAATCAAGAGACACAGATTGGCAGAATGGATAAGGAAATATGATCCATCTATATGCTGTCATCAAGAAACCCACCTTCAACCCAGGGATTCAAGGAGGCAGAAAGTGAATGGCTGGAAAATAATTTTACAAGCTAACAATAGCCATAAAATGGCAGTAGTAGCTATTCTATCACAGAAAACAGACTTTAAATGCAAAACTATTGTAAGAGACAAAGATGGACACTATATATTAGTAAAAGGAGTAATCTCTCAAGAAGAGAGAACAATCAAAAACATTTATGCACCTAATCAGGGTGCCTCAAAATACATGAGGCAAACTCTGGAAAAACTAGTGGAGAAATAAATGCCTCTACAATTATAGTGGGGGACTTTAATACACCATTATCAGCATTAGACAGAACATCTAGACAGAGAATCAATAAAGAAACAAAGGCTCTCAACAATACATTAGAGGACCTGGACTTAATAGACATATACAGAACACTACACTCAAATACAGCAGGATTTACATCTTCTCGAAAGCACATGGATCATATTCCAAGATAGACCACATGCTATGTCACAGAACAACTCTCAATGAATTCATAAAGATTGGGATTATACAAAGTAATTTATCTGACCACAACGAAATGAAATTGGAAATCACTAAGGGCCAGAGAAACAGGTTAGGCACAAGGATATGGAAGTTAAACAGCACATTGTTAGACAAATAGTGGGTCAAGGAGGAAATCTCAAAAGGAATCAGTAACCACCTTGAAACTAATGAAAAATGACAACACAACATATCAAAACCTATGGGATGCAGCAAAAGCAGTCCTGAGAGGGAAGTTCATAGCCATAAATTCATATATTAAAAATGAAGAAAAAGCTAAAATTGAAGACATAACTGCACACTTGGAGGAATTGGAAAAACAACAACAAATTAAACCAAAGGGAATTAGAAACAAGGAAATAACAAAGATTAGAGCAGAATTAAATGAAATAGAGAATAAGAAAGTACTAGAAACAATAAACAAATACAAAAGCTGGTTATTCGAAAATATCAGTAAAATTGATAAACCCTTACCAGACTAACAAAGAAAAAGAGAAAACAGATGCAAATACACAAAATAAGAAATGAGAAAGGGGATATCTCTACTGAACCCACAGAAATAAAGAGTATCATAAGATGATACTTTGAAAAATTATATGCCAACAAGAATGATAATTTAGAGGAAATGGACAAGTTTCTAGAAACTCACAAACAGCTTACATTGATGAAAGAAGAAATTGATGAACTAAACAGTCCAATTACAATTAAAGAAATAGATTCAGTTATCAAAAACCTCCCAACTAAGAAGATCCCAGGACCAGATGGCTTCACAGCTGAATTCTACCAAACTTTCCAGAAAGAGCTAACACCAAATCTGCTTAAGCTCTTCCAAAAACAAGAAGTAGAAAGAATATTGCCTAACTCATTCTATGATGCCAACATTGCCCTCATACCAAAATCAGACACCCAAAGAAAGGAAAATTACAGACTAATTTCTCTAATGAACCTAGATGCTAAAATCCTCAACAAAATACTTGCTAATCACATTTAACAACATAGCAAAATGATTATACACCATGACCAAGTGGGTTTCATCCTGGGTATGCAAGGATGATTCAATATAAGAAAATCAATCAATGTAATACACCACATAAACTATTTGAAAGAAAATAAATCACATGATCATCTCTATAGATGCAGAAAAAGAATTCCTCAAAATACAGCACTCTTTCCTGATAAAAACACTGCAAAAGATAGGAATAGAAGGAAACTTTCTGTATATGATAAAGGTTATATATGAAAAACCCAAAGCAAAAATCATCTTCAATGGTGAAATCCTAAAAGCCTTCCTCTGAGATCGGGAACAAGACAAGGATGCCCACTATCACCACTTCTATTTAACATTGTCTTAGAAGTACTTGCTCGAGTACTGAGGCAAGAAAAGGACCTAAAATGCATCCAGATTGGAAAAGAAGAAGTAAAAAATTCATTATTTGCCGACAACATGATCCTATACATAGAAAGTCCTGAGAAAACTACAACAAAGCTTCTAGAACTTATAAAGGAGTTCATTAATGTTGCAGGCTGTAAGATCAATGATCAAAAATCAGTAGCATTTCTGTCCAGCAATAACAAGCAATCTGAGGAAGAATTCAAGAAAAAAATACCATTTAAAATAATAACTAAAAGAATCAAATACCTAGAAATAAATTTAACTAAAGATGTAAAGGACTTATATACAGAAAACTACACAACACTGTTAAAGGAAAACAAAGAAAACTTAAATAAATGGAAAAATATTCCCTGTTCATGGATAGGAAGACTAAACATCATCAAGATGTCTATCCTACCCAAATTAATCTACAGATTTAATGCAATCCCAATAAGAATCAACACTGTATATTTTAGGAACTGAAAAACTAACCACAAAATATATTTGGAGAGGTAAAAGGCCCCGAATTGCCAAAGACATATTGAAAAAGAAAAATGAAGTTGGGGGTATCACATTACCTGACTTGAAAACATACTACAAAGCTACAGTGATCAAAACTGCATGGTATTGGCACAAGGATAGACCTACTGACCAATGGAACTGAATTGAGAGTTGTGATATAGATCCTCGTACATACAGTCATCTGATATTCCACCAGGCCACCAAGCACACTCAGTAGGCAGAGAATGGCCTCTTTAACGAGTGGTGCTTGGAGAACTGGATATCCATATCCAAAAGAATGATAGCAGAATACCATCTCACACCTTATACAAAAATCAACTCAAGATGAATCAAAGATGTAAATATAAGAGCCAAAACCATAAAGAACTTGGAAGATAATGTAGGGAAACATCTACAGGACCTTCTAATAGGAAATGGATTCATGAATTCCCAGCCAAAGCACGTGGAGGAAGAGAAAAAAAAAATAAATGGTATCTCATCAAAATTAACAACTTCTGCACCTCAAAGGACATTATTAAGAAAATAAAAAGGCAGCCTACCCAATGGGAGAAAATATGTGGCAACCATATATCTGATAGGAGCTAAATATCCTTCATCTATAAAGAAATCCTACACCTCGAAAATAAAAAGACAGACAACGCATTTAAAGAATGCGCAAGTGACCTGAAAAGACACTTCTCCAAGGAAGAAATACAAATGGCCAAAAAGCACATGAAAAAAATGCTCGACATCACCAGCTATTAAGGAAATGGAAATCAAAACCTCAATGATATACCATCTTATACCCATCAGAATGGCAGCTATTAAAAAAACAGCAGACTATAAGTGTTGGAGAGGATGTGGAGGAATAGGAAACCTCATCCACTGCTGGTGGGATTGTGGAATGGTCCAGCCAATGTGGAGGACAGTTTGGCGGTTCCTCAGAAAACTAACAATAGATCTTCCGTATGATACAGCAATTCCACTGCTGTGTATATACACAGAAGAATTGAAAGCAAAGACACAAACTGATATATGCATACCAATGCTCATAGTGGCATTGTTAACAATTGCCAAAAATTGGAATCAATCCCAATGCCCATCAACAGATGAATGGAAAGGCAAAATGTGGTACATACTTACAATGGAATATTACTCAGCTGTTAGAAGAAATAAAGTGCTAACACATGGAATAACATGGATGAATCTTGAAGACCTTATGTTCAGTGAAGCAAGCCAGGCATTGAAGGATGAACATTATATGACCTCACTGATATGAATTGAGGAAAGTGAGCAGTCTCTGAGAACCACTGTCTGAATGATAGGTTAACAAGGGAGAGAGAGAGAAGATTAGGTTGTGAGCCATCACCCATATGGACATAATCTATGATAAAGTGATTGAGTATAGTTGCATATTGAAGGATAGGACAGGTGGGTAGTGATATTACTGGATTTGGTGGTGCAGGGTTAACAGGTGTGTAGATTAGGAAGGGCAGGTTGGAATACCCAGGACATGTAACTATGAACCTTGTCATCCCATGAGTCAAGACTGGGGAGTGTCATATGTTCCAGGGGGATTGGGAGGAAGGAACAGAAAAGATCAAACGGTGTATTTAGTGGTCCTGGGAAATGTTTTTCATTACCTTACAGTAATGGAAACAGGACATGGTAAATATCCTCAAAAATTATTAAACTGTACCGACTAAATTATAAAATATAGTGTAAACCATTGACAATGTTTTGTAGCTATGTTTCACTATCTGTATCACAGTTATAACAATCCTACCATCCAGAAGAAAAAAAAAAAGTTTTAATGTGGGGTGGGAAAAGGGGAGGGAGTTTGGGTATATGGGAATCTCTAGTATTCTGTGAGTGACTTTGCTCTGACCTAAAACTTCTTTGAAAACTAAGTGAAAACTTGGGAGGCACTGGGGAATGAGAGGGGGATGGTGTCATGGTATACAGTGGACATCTGATAATGCAGTGATAAAAGGAGAAAAAAAATATAATAAAAAAATATTTTTTGTTTTTTCCCATTTTCTTTTTTTGAATGTCCCAATCCATTAATTTTATTTTATTTTTTGTTCTTTTTTTCTGAATTTCATTGTATTTTACACTTGCATTTAAGCTTATTATTATTATTTTATTTTCCAGTTAATTTTGTTTGGTTATTTTATGGGCTTCATGTTCAAGGAAGGTTTAGATCACAGCAGGGTTACAATGGCGGCTGCAGAAGATCATTGGTGGGGGGGGTGTCTGGTATGGGGGATTCATGGGAGTAAGTTCATCTGAATATACATGAAAGATATATAAACTTTTTGAATGATAAAGGGATAGGGCATGGTCATGGTGGATAAACACTCACTCAGTAAATGAGGGAATACTGAATTCCCAGCCTGGAGAGCGCTCCCACATTCTTCAAGGGAGCAGCAACAGTCCCCTGAGTTCAGGGGCAGTGTCTGGCAAAAGAGGATGCCCCACTGATGGGTTCTTTTTATTGATGAGTAGCCTTATGAGTCTTTGCTCTTGTAATTGAAACTTGGCCTGCTGTTATGGGGTGCCTAAGGGTTGCCATTTGAGAGCCTCCTTGTTGCTCAAATGTGGCCTCTCTCTAAGACAAACTCAGCATATGAATGCATTACCTTGCCCCCAACATGGGACATGACTCCCGGGGATGAGCCTCCCTGGCAATGAGGTATTAATACCATGTGCCAAACTGAAAACACAACTGGAAAAAGACCTTGAATAAAAGCGGGAAAAGGTAAAGACAAATGAGTTCATGTGGCTATAGACTTCAAAGAGAGTCAGGAGGTCATCCCAGAGGTCACGCTTATGCACACCTCAGTAGGATCTCATAGAACACCAAAGTAGATATCACCCCACCCAGAGTGTTTCCTGAGGGCTCTGGAGACACCCATGTCCTATATAAGGGGGGATAGCCCCAGAGATTGATGCTTTATCAGTGACCTCTACTTTGGTATCTGTGCTCCTGAGAGTGACAGAGTTGGACTCAAATAAGTTCTCCCTGCACATGGTCCATCAGTCCCCTCTATTCAAACCTATATGTGAGGCTGGGGTTTGTAGGTGTACTTCCAGAGACTGGAGCCCTGGCCTGCCTATGCACCAGCTGTGCCTGGAATTCGGTGGAGCTGCAACTCCTACTCTACAGCTCAATGGACTCACCCAAGTCACCTGGTGAGGAGACGGTGATGGACAACGGCCATCCCAGGGAATGGAGAGAGCCTGCAGCTGAAGGCAGGATAATCCCATCCACCATATACATGGGTTATAAGTCCACTCTCACTTGGAGGTGGAGTGGACAGCACTATCCCATACTCCTCAGGATTGGGGGAAGAGCTATGGACTAGAGTGGACTTAATTGTATTCTGTTGTATACATATTGTGATTCAAGCAATGGAAGAAATTATAAAAGTGAGGTAGAACCAGTGGCCACTAGACACTTTCCCGGTGGGAAGGGGAAGGGCAGTTGTAATACAGGGGCTTTTTCAGGATTTGGGGGTTGTCCTGAGTGACATTGTGGTGACGGATATAGGCCATTTTACATCAGCACATACCATGCAGAACTGTGTGGGAGAGAGTGTGGTCTACAATGTGAACTGTGGTCAATGCTTAGTAGCAAAGCCCTAGGATGTGTATATCCATTGCAGGTGATGTGCCACACTAATGAAAGATGTTTACGTGAGATGTTATGGGAGGTATGGGAGGTGGAGATCATGGGAATCCCTGTAATTTTTGTGTAACATTTATGTTATCTAAGCATCTTTTAAAATATCTATGAAAGAAAAAAAAACATTTATGTAAGCAAATGCCCATATTCACATATATATCTATATATCATTTTACAAATATTGGTTTGTATTGTGAAAAATTTGATTTTTACCCACAATTTTAAAAAAATGTAAGTTAAAAAAAAAAAGAAACACTTGGTACGATTTAGCAGTCACCTCTCAATCCCACCATCCTTCCCCAGCCATAGATACAGACTAATCTAATTCAATCTCAATAAATTTAGTCATATTTACATTTAAAAAAATCCCACATGGAGAAGTTCAGAGAATGAAAGATGAGGAAATTGACTAAAGAAAGTTAAGACAGTTAATGAAACTATCTTGATTTACTCCTTACACATTTATAATTACTTTACTGAAGCATAAATGGGAGACATTGTAAAATGACAACACTGTTAAGACCTTAATGGCAGAAATCAATTTTCAATAAGTCAACACATTTTTATTCATTGCACAGTACCTATTAGGCTCACTTGGAAAAGGCCAAAGATTGCTATATTTTAATTTCAGTGGTAAGAAAATACAGATGTTCATAAAAGTTGACAAAGAATAGAGAACTAAAAATAAAACTAATCATATACACAACAGATTCCTAAACAAGGCTCTTACAGTTTAATTATACATTACTCCTAAGGATTGTTTAAAATCAGTTCATCAAGGACATGGCAAATGTTCTTTACAGATTTCTCTTCAAAAGTTGGTCAGCAATTCAAATACACAAGGCTCATAAACCCAAGTAACATTTAAAACTATATGTTCTGGAAATCTTAAATAGGGATGCATGATCTTCCTGTGATGATTTAAAAATAGCTCTGACTGAATGAAGATGTTCTATGGAAAAAATGAATCCAGATAATAAGTTTGGCTAATGGTGAATCAGAGCATTAAGCTATGGTTCATAAATAATGCTAGGAACAGATTGATTTTGTCAGTTAATTTATCAGGATTATCAAAATGATTGTGAACATTTATCTGAATGGAGAAATTATATTTTCTTAATAGATTATTAATAAAGATGTTTGTGCCCAGAGCCTGGTTCCCCTAGAATTTGCTGGAGATATCCCCCACTGTGATTTTATGAGAAGAGTTAAACCACACCAGAACCTTCTTTAGAGCTGCTTCCACGTCTTTATTCCTCAAACTGTAGATGATTGGGTTGCACATGGGGGTGAGGATGGTGTAGAAGGCAGACACTGCCTTGTCTTTCTCTGGTGTGTGATATGAATGGTGCAGGACATCAGTGTAGAAGGCTACCCCATAGAAAATACACACCACCATGATATGGGAGGAACAGATAGCAAAGGCTTTGCACCGACTCTCAGCAGAGTTCATCCAATGGACAGTGATCAGGATCTGTGTGTAGGAGACAGAGATGAAACATATGGCAATGAGCACCATCAGCACACAACAGGCATACATCAGGGTCTCATAGAGGGAGGTTCCAGTACATGACAACTTCAGCACAGCTGGGATCTCACAGAAAAAGTTACTGTTTTCTTGGGACCCACAGTAAGGGAAATTCATAGTGACAGGGGTCAGCATAAATCCATCCAAGGAACCACCAACCCAGGAGCCCACCACCATAAACAAGCAAATCCTTCAGTTCATGAAGAGAGGGTATCAGAGGGGATTGCACATAGCTATGAACCTGTCATAGGCCATGAGGCTAAGCAAGAAGAATTCCCCTCCAGAAAGGGTCACCTAGAAGAAGATCTGAACTGCACAGCCTAGAAAGGAGATATTCTTTTCCTTGGACATAAGGTCTTGCAGCATCTTTGGAAAAGTGATGCATATATTCACTGTACCCATGATGGAGAGCTGGTTGAGTAAGAAGTACATGGGCGTGTGGAGATGTGAGTCCATGTGTATGAGCAGAATCATGACCACGTTGGCTGTTACAGCCACCAAAAACATGGAAAAAACAACTGCAATGATAAGCCCAGGGAACACAGGATGGGTGATGAGTCCCAAGAGGATGAAGTCAGTGGAGTTCTTAAAACTGGCCTCGATGTCCATTTCACATGATAGCACTTAGCATAGCAAAGGCAGAGTTTATTCAGTTAATTAATAGTCACATATTTATGGAAGACCTATTTATTTATACTATGTCAAGGCAGTATGGAATAAAGGAAAAAACATGGACTTTGAAGTCAGTATCTTTTAGAAACCTAGTTTCATAATATTGTATATGTGCCATTTAACAGGTAAACTAATCTCAAAATTCAGTTTTGTCATCTATGAAAAGGACATTGCAGGTTTATATCTCTAATGGCTAGAAGTGAGAAATATAACAATTCATATATTACCAGAGGCAGTCTGCTCTATTTTTAATCTGAAACATCTTCCATATACATTTTGAAATCTTACCATTTAATTTGAAAATTTTCTGAGATTGCCTTATCTCCTTTGTTAACTTGCAATCAATATGCATGTGTTAAACTTAATTATTTTTTTTCTGCCATTATGATCACATTGCTAGGATTATCAAAGTCATCCATTTGTGCTTCAGAAAATTGATAGAGAAATAAATATAATGCCAAAAATTTTAGTTAATTTTAACTTTTTTGCTTGTTTGAATTTTTAGCATTTTGACTATTTGGAACAATGATTGGCAAGTTAGTACTACAAACTTCATTTAAAGTTCTAGGGCCACAGTGCTTTATGGCAGATGTTATATTTCAAAGGAAGCTAAAGTTTTAGGCATGGGTCACATTTGTTAAATACCTGGGATCAATTTTTCTCACAAAATTTCCTAAATGAGTACCTCAGTGAAATTTGTGCAACACATAGGTTTAGGAATCATCATTGTGTTTTCTTTCTGGTTAACATCATGGAGACTGCAGAAATTGTATGACAGTACAATGTAACATTGTACCAATGACCTATTATGTTGATCAATAATGTTAATGCAATTTATCTGACAGGGTGGCATATTGCAATTAACACTATATTATATTGCCCTAAGTAGCAAATGTAGTTGATTTTCCTTGCATTTCTTTTCCTAGTGTTCTGCTGATAATCCTACTTATAAAAAAGAAATTCCTGACATTAAAGGGAAATAGACACAGTAGGATTAGTTTTCCCTGGAAGAAAATGGAATAAATTCTCATTCTTTTATTCTAGAGTAATGTAAATGTGCATATCTTTGGTATGTATTGGGACATTAAAGGATGAATTGCCAATTATTGTTACTTGACTTCTTATAAATATTAAAGGCAGTGTGGCTCTCACCATTTCACTGAGAACATTACTGAAGAAACTTACTTATGTAAAATAAGCTTCCAATTTCTACTATCGGCACATTGTTTCTTCCTGAGGGAAAAGTGATCAAGAACAAGTATTGGAACATATCTAATTTGGGTGAAGTTTGTGATGAGAAGACAATTTCATGGAAAACCTCAAGAGAGGTAGGAGAAGAAACAAGAACTCACAATATCTCACAAACCAGAAAGAGAAAATATAGCTTGTTATATGCCAGTCAGCCTCTAGATGCTTCCCATATAGTAAGTCAGAGTAAACAGTCCTCTCCATGAAAATACTGTGCACCAGGCTAAATAATATAAGTCAGATACCATACCTCAAAAATCTCACACTATGACTGAAGAAAGAGATCACCTTAAAGCAGGGGGCATTTAAAGAACATTAAAGTGATATCTGCTTTGAAAATAGCAGTAATGCCACAAGAACCAAGGGGAAACTAGGGTCAGTTTTACTAATGCAAAAAGAAAAAAAAAATGGCCTGATTAAAATTACTGAGATTTATAGAGAAATAGGGAAGACAGAATCATGGAAGGCTTAAACAATATCAAGGAAGACTTTCAGGCAGCTGAAAGATGCCTTGGAGAACTGTGTGCAGAGTAGGGTGGGGTTGGATTAACCTGGGGCAGAAAGTGAAAGCTGAAAGATTTTGATTCCAATTATCTAGAAATGGGATTTATAAATAGGGTGCTGTTTGGTTAGGAAAGTTACATAATTATTAAGAAAGATAAATCTGGCAGGTTTAAACAGACTAATCTTGAAAGAAAGATGTAGAAAATTATGTAACATTATTATGTTTTTGAAGTCACACAGGACTGTATCCACTAGATTCAATTTCTTCTCTCTCTTTTGCCTATATCCACTAAACCTATAATTCATTTTTTTTTAATATCAGAAAAGTTGTGAGCTTACAAAACCATCTTGCGTAACATACAGGGCTCCCATACTTCATCCCAACAACAACAACTTATATTTTTGTGGAATATTTGTTACAGATGATAAAAGGACATTGTCAAAATACTATTTCCAACTAAAATCCATATCTTACATTTGGGGTATTTCCCCCAAACCACCCTAATATTAATTCTCTGGTTTAGTATGGTGTATTTTTTACAGTTCATGAGAGAACATTCTCACAACTACACAGTTAACATTGGATTCCGTGTGTTATATTGTCCCATGCTTGTACTATCCATCTTAAATGCACACTCAGTGGCTCACAGTTTCATCACAGAGTTGTGCTGTCATCATCTCAGTGAAATTTAGTGTTTTTATTACTCCACAAGAAAAAATCCTAAACCTTCTTATACGCCTTATTGTTGATCTTTAGAATTGTTAGAGTATCTTCTTTGTCATTGCTTTAAAAACATTAAAATATTACTAATTATAGTTCATATGTTATATTAGTTGTATTTTCCCCATGTATCATCACAATCGTAACACTTTGTAATAGAAAGACATTTTTGAATTTGTACTATTAAACATATCTTCATCCAGTTCTGAATTCACTATTTTATTCAGTCCCAAGATTATCTCTAGCTTCCTTTCAACTGACATTTATATCCCTACACTACCTGTTTCAGCCACTATCACATTTATAAATCAGCACTTTTAGTAATACTTGCTGTCCTGTGTTACCATCCACTCTATTCATTTCCACATATACTCAGCATCAGCTTCCACTTCTATTCTGACACTCTATCTCCTGGTGAGCTAAATCTCTAGAATTTACCTCCATGAATTTACTCATCTTATTTAATTTGTATTATTGAGACCACAAAATATTTGTCCTTTTTGTCTGTGTTCTTTCACTCATCATAATGTAATTTTTTTTTTTTACTTTTAAAACTAGCAAAAAACTTAGGCATTGCTTCTGGTTCTGAATAGTTAGATTTTTCTCTCTTCTATGTATGGCAACTGATGCACTGATGCAAATTTGTCTTTTTTCTTTCACCCTATCTCTAATTTTCATTGTCATCTATTTCTCTAGATACACACTTTACCTTTCTATTCATCCAAATTATAACTGATTTATTATTGCAATGTAAAGGAATCCTATATTTCCTGCCACCCTGGAGTCAATTTCAAAATTTTCAAAGTGGAAAATTAAAGATAAAAGAACAAAAACTGAATAGCTTTTCCTTACTTTAAAAACTAGTGCTTTCATGGAATTTAGTAAAATCTATTGAACACCTACTGTGCCTGGAATTAGTGTTGTTGGAATTGCCTAGATTTAAATTCTAAGTGCCAATTTATCCCAAAAATATTTTCAAGGATACTATCACTGGTAAAATAAGCACATCTGGGTTCCTACTATATTAAGTAAAGTGTCTAAATTCTAAACTCCCAGCTGCCAGAAGGATAGATATAGCTTTCTGAGTAGGTACTTGATGTGGTGACAAAGAGAAATGAAAGAATGGGGCAAGGCAATCATTTGGGCCAACGCAATAATGCTGTAGAGGAGGAAATTGAGGCTAGAGGGGAGCAGCTACTACACCAGACTTGCAGTAACAGAGTAGGTGTTGAGAAGCCAAGACCTACATCTCTATACAAACATGTTGACTATTATGCTATACAAACTAAATATCCAACATGCAGATGTAACACCATTCTGCTCCAATTAAGCAACCCAATGCGCTTTCAAACACCCATGTTAGCAATATATTCAGGGGATTTCATTAAGGAATATTATCTGTCTATTAAAAAAATAATTTGATATGGATGAGATCTGTGAGCATATATAAGCATGTGAATGACTATGGAATAAGAAAAGGAGAATGTTCTTAAAATAATCAGAAATATAAAAGAAAAAATCAATATTTTCACCTACACTCAAGCAGGCAAAAACCTATACCCACACCTTGCAACATACAAAGAAAGCAACATATACTTAAGAAATATCCAGAAAATAATCCATGTTTCTTCCTTAATAATTCACATATTTGTTACCTACCCATTAACATTTGAAAATTCCTCATAATGAATACTAAGCATACTTTTGCAAATATTAGCTCTTGCATTTCCCTTTTACTTAATTAAATCCTTTCATGACTACTTCTTCTTAGCTTCCCATGTTTCAAGAAACTTATCCATTTTCCAATAGTCAAGTTGCCAGAAAATGAATGTGTTCATTTATACTTCCAAATCTGTAAGAGAATATTATCTCAGTCATTAGCAGATAATCATACAGCATGGCAAACTTTTAAATGAACAGAGCAGCTGAGTCCAAGTTTTAATAATGCAGGAGTGAAATGACAAGACTTCTTAAATACTTTGGTATGGTGTTGGGGCTTGGTCAAAAAAGTAGTGTTTCCACATATCCCACAAGGAATACCCTGGTGAGTAATTAATCCAAGTTTATTTGGTTTAACGTGTGCATTAGAGGAAAGTCAACTAAAGCCCATTCCCTCTTGCCAGAGGGTGCATTCATTTTCCAAGTGAACATTTGTAATCATTTATTGATATTTAATAATAAAATTATTTATCTTGTTCTAGTATCTTAGCAGAGTAACAAAAAATATTGAAAATATCAATGAAACAAGATTCTGTGTTAAACAGGAACAATTTCTCTACTTTATGTCATTGGAATTTTGGGGGGAGTAAATATAGATTTTAAAAATATGTTTCCACCTTCAAGGAGGTTAAGTGTTTATCAGAAATATTCATCAAGTGGGTATCAAAAAGGAAATCAAAATCAGTGTATTAGGTTTCTCCAGAGAAACAGAACCAAGATGTATGTACATGTGTTTGTGTAAATATGCTGTAAGGCAGGCTGCAAGTTGGGAACTCCAATGAAGGTTTTGATGACTTCCCCAGGAGTAGTAGGATGATTGAAGCAGCGAAATTCTTCTTTGGAACTGCTGAAATCATCAGTTCATGATTTTAGGACATTAAATAATTTAATACGAGTTCTCACATTGCTAAAGTCAAGCTACTTTCTGGCTTATAATCAGCCATAGATGTAATCAAATGACAATATATCATATCAGAATATCATATCATATCATATCAAATGATATTTGAATCCACAAAATATCCTGATAGGAACTATGAGAACAAGATAAACTTGCACAAACATTGGACATCATAAGCAGTCCCAGTTAATACATGAACATAGCCATATCAATTAGAAAAATAGAGATATGAGAGAGAAAAGAGAAAAGGAAGAAGAGCTAGAAGGAAAGGAAGGGAGGAAGAAAAATCAAAGAGAAGGGAAAAAGAAAGAGGTGATGAAGTAAAACAGATAGAAGTCTTAAATTTAAAGAAAATTATTTTGCATAATTATATTAAGAGATTAAAATATCAGGATAAATTACTTTTATTTCCCTGAAGAGGAAAATAAAGAAGGTCATGTTTGGGGAGGAGAGCAACTTAAGTAACAACTATAACACTGACTATCATCAATGGATATTTTTCATTACCTGGTCATGGTATATTACTCATATGATTTCTAAACATCATGAAACCATTAGACACATGCCCCTTATAGTACAGATGAAAAGAGCACATATTTTCAACCATTTAAAAATGCTATTCAATAGCTAATTCTTTCTAAAAATATTTATATGAGGCATCAATAAATACAAGTTATTCAATTAGATACTGAGTCTACTTGAATAGATAATTTCATATACTTTGATGTGGCTCCTTGGAGAGCTACACAAGGATTATAACCAGATATTGATCCTTTGAATACTGAATTAAATTGTCAGAGTCTGATCTGGGTAAAATCACCAGGAAGTTGGTTTTGCTGTCAGAAGCCAGTTCAGTTTACTCAACTATGCCTTATGATTATATTGACTTTTACTTCCTGGTAATGACAATGGGTGACAAGTTCTCCCAATACAATTATGTCAAACTTCTGTCATTATTATTATTATTATCAATTATCAATTTAGAAAATATCTCAAATTGTGAAGATTATGTGATTCAGTCTATGTTCCTGACACGTATGTTATTATTTTTCTTGGGTGTTTTGGACTTAGCCATTTTGCAAAAAAATGGAAGTTTCCAAATTATTTATAATCTATAGAAATATAACTTCTAAAATTTCCTTTTCAGTGTTCTTGTTCAACTTTCTTTTCTTCCTTTTTTCCTCATTCCTTATCCTTCAAATCCTTCAGCCTTTTTCCAATTGTATTTTTCATAAAGAGGTAGAAATAGATATGACTCCTACAATCATAGAGAGTGATTCCCAATGAATGGGATTTTAGAATAACAGACTTTGGATTGATTTCAAATAATTTGGTGTGATGTTTAATTTTCTGCCCACCAACTGCAATCCAATGCACTACTGGAATTTCGAGTAAATCATCATTTGAAAAAAAATCTGTTTGTTTCCTGCTAATATATTAATTAATATTTTTGTAGAAAATACTTTCTCTTTTATTTTAATTTTTTCACTTTTTATTGAAGTTTCTCATTCATACATGAACATGCATAAACAATAACATTTTCATTACTTCAAAAGGAAAAATTCCATACCTCCTTATATCTCACAGTTGTTATCTCTTAGAATTGATAGAATGTCTTCTTTGCCAGTGCTGCAAAATTATTACAATATTATTGCTAACTATAATCCAGAAGTTACATTAGTTGCAATTTTCCCATGTATAACAACATACTAAACACTTTGTAAAGGGAGAACATTCTTATACTTGTGCTATAAACCACAAGCTTCATCCACCTCCAAAATCACAATTTTGCAGTCCTTATATTATTCTCTAACATCCTTTCAATTGAAATATTACATCCACAAACTATCCTTTTCCACCACAATTACATTTATAAATCAGCATTGTTAGATATACTCAGTATAATGTATGATCATGCACTCTATTCATTTCCATATATTTACAATAAACCTTATTGAAAATTCTACATACATTAAGCATCAGCTCCCATTCTTACTCCACAGGTCATCTCTTAATAACCTATACTCAAGAGTTTACCTCTGTGAGTTTATTCTTTATTTAGGTTCATATCAGTGAGACCCTACAATATTTGTCCTTTTTTTCTGACTTATTTCATTCCACCTAATGTCTTCAAAACTCAACCACGATGTCATATGCAGCCTGATTTCATTTCTTCTTTCAGCTAAATACTATTATATTGTACATATATACCACATTTTGTTTATCCACTCATTGGTTCATGGACACATGGGTTGTTTCATTATTTAAATAATTGTGAAGAGTGTTATTATGAACATTAGTGTGCAAATGTCATTTCACATCATTACTTTTCATTTCTTCTGAATACGTTCTCAGTAATGGGATTGAAGGATCATATGACAGTTCTATATTTAGTTTCCTGAGGAACTGCCAACCTCTCTTCCAAAGAGGCTATACCATTCTATATTCCCAACAACAGTGAAGGTGTGTTCCTATTTCTTCACATCCTTTCCAACCCTTATAATTTACTGTTTTTATATTATTGGTCATTTTATAAGGAGTGAAATGATATCTCAGTGTAATTTTGATCTGCACTTCCCTAATAGCTAATGATGTTGAACATTTTTTCATGTGCTTTTTGGACATCTGTATTTACTCTTTGGAGAAATGTCTATTCAAGTCTTTGAACCATTTTTTAATGGAGTTGCTTACCTTTTTATTAGGGGGTTGTATGATCTTTTTATATATCAAGGATATCAATCCCTTGTTGTGTATGTGGATTCCAAATATTTTCTCCCATTGAGTTAGCTGACTTTTCACTTTCTTGACAATATCCTTTGAAGCCCAAAAGTGTTTATGTTTGAAGAGATCCCATTTTTATATTTTTCCTTTCATTGCTCATAATTTGGGTATAAGGTTTAAGAAAACACTTCCTACCACAGGATCTTGAATAATAGCCAAAAATTACCCAACTCTTATGAAGGACATGGATTTACATGTCCAGGAAATGCAGCACATCCCAAATAGTACAAATCCTAACAGCCTACGAAGAGATATACTTCTCAGGTTGTCAAATGCCCAAGAAAATGAAAGCATTCTGAAAGCAGGAAGAGAAAGAGTTCCTTCACACTAAAGGGAAATTCTATTAGATTAAGCACTGATTTCTCATCTGAAACCATGGAGTAGAGAAAGAACTGGTATGACATAATTAAAGTGCTAAAAGAAAAAAAAAACTGTCAGTCAAGAATTCTGTACCCAAGAAAGCTCATATTCACAAATGAAGGAGAGTTCAAAATATTCACAGGTAAACAGACACTGAGAGAGTTTTTCAACAAAAATCCTTCCCTACAAGAAATATTAAAGGGAGTTGTGCAAGATTAAAGGAAAAAAAACAGTAGATAGAGGGTCAGAAGAGAGTGTAGAAAAGATTATTAATAAGAGTAACTAAAAAGATTATAAGAGAAATAAAAGCAAAATATTACCTATAAACCTAAAGAAAATATGACAAATGTAAGTAATGTCTTCACAGGAATAACACTGAATGTTAATGGATTAAACTCTTCAATCAAAAGTTACAGATTGGCAGAATGGATAAGGAAATTGTTAGTTCTGGTCCAGTGAGGCTCAGAGACAGAACAAAATTCAAGCGTAGAAGTTTATTAGATCACCAGCATGGTGGGGACCTGAAGTGAGGTTTCAACCTGCCTGCCTAGGTTTGGGATTGCTTCTTTTGAGCTGGTGTAACTGGGTGGGTTTACAGAAGGGGCACATAAATGTGGTGCATAGGTATGGGGTGGAAGATTACTGAGATTATCCCATTTGTGAGATGGTCTTGGGGAGTGGGAGATGGATGTGTTGGAATGCCAAACAGGACATTTGATAATCTTGTGATAGTCTCATGCCTGGTTTTGAAATTAGTACATCCTGTTGGATTAGGGATGGGGATGGAGGTTTTGGGCCATCTGTTATTCAGGCAGAGGAGACCTGCCAGTGCTGACTAGGGACATGGGGGCTTATTTTGCCAAATGGGGCTAACATTCCCAACTCTTTTTGAAATGGTGGGGTGGAGATGGAGAGTGGGAAGGTGGGCGTCAATCGTCTGGCTGCTTCCTGCTGTTATGGGACATTGTAGGATTATTATCCCCCTTTCAGCATTGAGATATTGTGGCCTTTGGCTTGACAGCTGGCATTGTATTTTTTGCAGCAGGAGAAGATCTACATGATCATGGGTGACCCTTTAGGTGGCTGTTTGGATAAATTGAGTTATTGCATGGAATATGTATGGACCTGATGATATGAAGAGAATGAGAGTTATAATTGTGGTAAAAGATAGGAATTAACCATGAAATTCAGGATGGATTGTGAGGTTGTCACTTCCAGGTGTCTGAGGAGAGGGAATAATAAGATTATATACTCAACATTGAACATTAATGACTGACAGTGAAATTACATAATTTAGTAGGCTTACCCACATGGAGTTTAGTAGGAATAGGAGACTTCAGATTACTAATTGTGTTTTCATAACATATAATTGTGTTTTTGACTGACTTTTTTACTTTTCATGGATTGAAGATTCCCAACCAGTAGGGCTGCATAGGCCTACAGTTAAAATGATTTTATTTTCTCCCAGTTTGTATAGTTTGAGGCATAGGCAAAAACAAATTGTTATTACTTCCCCTTTTTGGCCTGTGGGTTGGTTAGCACTTTAACTTGTAACTTTAGTGCCTGTCTTGATCTTGCTGTTAGCATTTTAACAGGAGCTGTGTCTATAGTTTATAGTGCTAAATTAAAATTAGTCCATTGTTGTAAGGTTCCCTTATTTCCTTTTACCTGTTTCATTAAAAAGCAATTCATGTTTTTAAATACAAAGTTCAAACAATATTCTGGTTCATAGTTTAAGACTCCATGAGGTGTCTGGTAAATAGTGTTCCTTCATTTTAAGAGTTTCATTGCAGTGTTTACAGCTGTGATAGCATACCTTGCCCCTTCTGAGAGCAGGAGGGGACTGATGTTGCAGTCATCAGAGTGAGCATGATGGACACTCGTGGGTTATGCTCATGAGCTGCTGGTGAGCAACAGGTTCTGCCACAGGGTTCAGTAGTCACAATGTTTGTTTCTCCTGTAGAGCTACTCTGCTGTTTCTTGGGTTTCAATGGTCTGATCTTCAGGAGGGTATCTGCTTTGTCAGTTCTGAGAAGGGTTTTAGAGGAGCAGGCAGGGACATGACAGACAGTTAGCTGTTGCTGCAAGCAGGCATTTCAGATGCTTTTCCACAGATCTCTTTTTTGCAGAGGGTGGTTCATGACAGTTAATTGCTCTTGCCTTGTTTCTAGTATCTGCAATCCACTTCAGAAAAAGGCTGGCAGTTTTCAGAGTGACCATACAATAATGATTTAAGCCGTTTACTTGCAACAGGGTGTGGTATGCTACACAGAGTTGCTTTACTAAGGGGCTATATAGTACTTTAGCTCATTCCCCCAGTTGTGACTAAAACCCAAGGGGTATTTGTTTAGAATGTTTCTTGTGCCACAAACCCCACCTAAAGCCAATATTGGTACTGGCTACATCTAATTTACAGGTTAAGTTAAGATCCACCCCCTTACCATTTCATTCTCTTTTTAAAAGCAGCTCTTTGGTTTTTTGTTTTTTTTTTCTCATTTCCATGCACAACCTTTTCTGATTAACACACACAATGATTTTAA
>JAQZBX010022481.1:0-31543 GCA_029593785.1 Cabassous unicinctus
TTTTCTTGCTTATCTTACACTGATTAACTCTTCTAGCACAATATCAAATAACAGTAGTGACAGTGGGCATCCTTGTTTTGACAAGATCTTAGAGGAAAGCTGTCAGTCTTTCACCTTTGAATATGATGTTATCTATGGGTTTTATATATAGTTTTTAATCATCTCGAGGATGTTTCTTTCTATTCTTCTTTTTCTAAGTGTTCTTATCAAGAAAGGATGCTATATTTTGTCAAATGCCTTTTCTGCCTCAGGTGAAATGATCATGTGTTTTTTCCTCTTCAATTTGTTAATGTTTTGTATGACATTAATTGATTTTCTTAGTTGAACTACCCTTGCATACTGGAGATAAAGCTCACTTGATTGTGGTGAATAATTATTTTAATGTGCTGTTTGATTCTATTTGCAAGCAATTTGTTGAGCATTTTTGCTTCTATATTCATTACAGAAATTGGTCTGTAAATTAATTTTCTTGTAGTATCTTCAGCTGCCTTTGGTATTAGGAGACAATGGCCTTATAGAATGAGTTACATAGTGGTCCATCATTTTCAAATTTTTGGAAGAGTTTCAGCAGAATTGGTATTAATTCTTCTTGTCATATTTGATAGAATTCACCCATGAAGCCATCTCGTCCTTGCTTTTTCTTTGTTCAGAAGTTTTAGATGACTGATTGAATATCTTTACTTATAATTGGTCTGCTGACATCTTCTATTTCTTCTAGAGTCAGTGTTAGTTATTCTTGTCCTCCTAGGAATTTGTCCATTTTTTTCAGATTGTCTAATTTGTTGGCATAGAGTTGCTCATAATATCCTCTTATGATCATTTTTATTTTTTGGAATCAGTAGTAATTCCCCCTATCATTTCTGATTTTATTCATGTGCATATTCTTTCTGTTTTTCTTTGTCAGTCTAGCTAAGGTTTTGTAAATTTTATTGATCTTTTCAAAGAACCAATGTTTGGTTTTGTTAATGTTCTCTATTGCGTTTTTTATTCTGTATTTCATTTATTTCTGCTCTAATATTTACTAGTATTCCCTTCTGCTTGCTTTGGGTTTAGTTGCTGTTCTTTCTCTAGTTCCTCTAGGTGTGCAGTTAGGTCTTTGATTTCAGTTTTTTCTTCTCCTTTTTAAAAAGATTTATTTTTATTTCTTTCTTCCCACCCCCTTGTTCTTTTTCACTTACTGAGACTCTTCATCTTCCTTGTTTCTTTAGGAGGCACCAAGAACTGAACCAGCGACCTCCCATGTGGAGATCTTGTAGGAGCCCAGTCACCTGAGCCACATCTGCTTCCCTTTTTCTTCTTTTTTTAATGTGTGCATTAAATATAAATTTCCTTCTCAGCATTGCCTTTGATGCATAAGATTTAATATGTTTTGGTCATGACTGAATTTGTCTCAAGATATTTACTGATTTCTCTTGTAATTTCTTGTTTGATCCACGGATTATTTAAGAGTGTGTTATTTAACTTCCATTTTCTAGTTTTCTGCCAGTTGATTTACATCTTTATCCCCTTAGGGTCAGAGAAGATGCTATGAATAATAATTTCAATCTTTTTAAATTTATTGAAACTTGTTTGTGACCAATATGTGCTCTACCCTGGGGAATGAACCATGCACACTTGAGAAGAAGGTATGTCCTTCTGTACTGGTGTGCAATGTTTTATATATGTATGTTAGGTCTAGTTCATTTATCATATTAGTCAAGTTATCTCTTTCCATATTGATCTTCTTTCTGGTTGTTCTATCTATTGATAAGTTGATTCAATAGAAGTCTCCAACAATGAACATAGAGGGGTCTATTTCTCTCATCAGTTTTGCCAGTGTTTGCCTCATATATCATTGGGTACTGATTTTAGGTGTGTACATAGTTATAATTCTTATTTCTTCTTGGAAATTAATTAATTACTTTTTATTAATATATAGTGTCCTTCTTTGTCTCTTATAACAGCTTTTGACCTAAAGTCTTTTTTGTCTGATATTAGTTTAGCTACCCCATTATGATTTGCATGTAATACCTTTTTCCATTGTTTTACTTTCAATTGATTTGCATATTTGGGTCTAAGGTGAGTCTCTTGTAAACAACTTATAGCTGGATCATGCTTTTCTGCCAAGCTATGACTTTTGATTGGATAGTTTAATTTATTAATAATTAGTGTTATTACCATAAAGGTAGTAATTTATTCAGCCATTCTATCCTTGGTTTTTGCATCTTTTTTCCTTTATTGCAGCCACCTTTTGTATTTATTTGAACTTTTCTGATGTATCTAACTGATTCCATTTCATTTTGTTCCTAAATATTTTTTAAATACTTTCCTGTGCTTACCTTGAGATTTATATTACACACTATACATTTAAAATATACTAATTTGAAAGTATACCAACTTAGCTTCAATAGCATACATTTTCTCTGCTCCCATATCCCTCTGTTGCCCCTCTTTATGTTGTTTATCTCCCACATTAACTTTTATATGTTTTTTGTATGTATGCTTTCAGGTAACATTATTTTTTTTCTTCTTCAATTATATTCTGACTCATAGAAATTAAGAAGTGGAGTTGCATATTGAAGATACAGTAATATTGGGTTTTACATTTACCCATTTAGTTACATTTACTGAATATCTTCATTTCTTCATACTATTCCATGCTACTCTCTCCTGTTTTTTCCTTTCAACACACTGAGCTCTCTTTATTAATTCTTGTAGGGCAGGTCTTTTGTTGACAAACTCTCTCAGTTTCTGTTTGTCTGTGAATATTTAAAACTATTCCTCTGCTTTAAAGTGAAGTATTGTTAGATAAATAATTTTTTGATGTCTGATTTCTTTTTCAGTGCCTTACATATATCATATCACTGTCTTCTTTCCTCCATGGTTTTTGATGAGAAAACAGTACTTAGTCTTATTGAGGATTCCTTGAAAGTGACAAAAAATTTTTTCTATTGCTGATTTCAAAATTCTCTCTTTCTTTCTGGCATTAGACATTATGATTAGTTGGTGTCTCAGAGTTGATCTATTAACATATTTTTTGTTTGGAGAATATAGCACTTGTTTGACATGTATATTTGTAACTTTCATAAGAATTGGGAAATTTTCAGCCATTATTTCCTCAAATACTTTTTTTGTCATTTTCCCTCTTCTTCTCATTATTGGACACCCATGAAGAGTATGTTTGTATGCTTCATGCTGTCACACAATTCCCTCAGACATTGCTCATTTTTTTTTTCTGTTCTTTTCTCTACCTCTAATTCTGACTGTATGATTTTGACTACCCTGTCTCCTAGTTCACTGATCCTTTCTTTTGCCTGTTCATAGCTGCTGTTGTATGTCCCTAGTTTATTTCAATCTCTATTATTGTAACTTCTGTTATATTCCATTTTATGCTTGCAAATTCTTCTTTATGTTCATACATCATCTTCTTAATATCCTTTAGCTCTAAATCCAATCTTTTCTTCATTTCTTTGAATTGATTTGGTAGATTTGTTTGAACTTCTTTGATTAGCTGTTTCAAATTGTTTCCTTTGAAACTATAATTTGTTCCCTCAATTGAACCATATATTCCTGTTTCTAAGAATGGCTTGTAATTTTTTGCTGATGTGTAGGCATCTGATTATTTTGATATATTATCTCTGAAAGCCAGTATCTCCCTCTGTTTTAGGGTTTTATTTTTGGTTGACTTTGTGTCAAGGCTCTTCTTTGGCACTTGGTCCAACTTATTCTGGGTCTTTGGGATAGACCATGTTTAACTATTTAGATTTTCTCAGTTCTCCTTCATCTGTGTTTCTTGCCCTGTATATGTGGTTTCTTGCCCTGTATATGTTTGTACAACAAACATTTGTTTTTGTGCAGAATTTTCTCCCTGGATTCTATGACTTGTTTAAATTCTGTCCCTCATTCTGTGCTCCTTTCCCTTACACTTTTATGTTCTGGGAACCATCCTGTCTTTCAGCAGTTCAATTTTCTTTTTTTTTCTAGGATACTTTTCTGCATCCTTTTTCTTCTCCTTTTGTGTGTCCTGCCTTGGGGACCTAGATGAGGTCATTCCAGAAAGGTGGATGAACCCTGAAAAGTTCTGTTTTGCCTTTAGGTGGTCCAGCAAACAGAAACTGGATAGAACGAGTGAACCTCTTTTCAACAGTTTTAATACATTCTTTCTGTGCATGTGTGCATGTGTGTATCTTCCTCTCTCTTTTTCTTTCCCTTAAAGACCTTTATGTACGTTACCCTCCTCAGTGCTTTGTATTCTGCCCGGAGTCTCTGCAGACTTGGGAGCCTGTACCTGGATATATGTGAGGTTCTAACTTGTTGCTGAGAATGGCTCTATAATCTGCTCTTGTGGCAGGAGCAACCTGGGTAATGTTGCTTCTTTGTGACTCCCAAGATACACAGGACTGAGAAGGAAGAGTTCAGACTGGTGGGTCCAGGAAGAAAAATTCTCCTACCTGCTCTTGGAAAGGATTCCTTTTTTTCTTTGATTCAGCATTCATGGAATCTGTCTCGGTTTCTATCATTTCCCAGAGTTCTAGGCAAGTTGGATTTGTCTTTTATTAGTGGATTCAGAGAGAAGACTTTTCCAAGCAATGTCTTACATCACTATGTTGATGACATTCACTCTCTGCTTTTCTCATAGCATTCTGTTTTCTATGAAGGCAAGGACCTGGGTCTCTCTGGAAGAAGGAAGATTTGGCAGAGAAGATCTCTCTTGTATGGAAACATTGTCATAATGTGAATTAATTTTTTTCTTTTTCCAAGGAGCTAGAGGTAGGAATTTCAGGCTATGAAATGAGATAAGAAAGGATTAGATCTCACAGATGAAATGAAGCCTTAGTGGACATAGAACCCAAGAAATGGGGGCAGGCTGGTCCAGAGACTCCTTGGCTGATAGACCTTGGTAACACTGGTGTCTAATTTTGAATTTTAGAGTTTTCTGGTGATTACTATACTTTCTTTATGCTATCCTCAGGTCATATGATTCAGCCAAAGCTTGATATACTTCAGGGAAGGAAGGGAAGGACTGAAGTGGCAGAAAGAATTGGTGATGAGATTGCTAGATGCACATGGTCAGGGAATAGTATCATTGATAATAGTAATAATGATGGTGATGATAAAGTTGTGGTCATAATAGCAAATATTACATTGCAGTTACTATATACCAGACATTGCTCAAGTATTTTGTAAACATTATCTCATTTTATACTCATAATGACTTCATGAGGTAAATGTTATTTTTAGACCTATTTTACAAACAAAGCTGAGGCTTAGACGGTTGAAGGTTAAATAATTTGCCTAAAGGGAAAAACTGCAGCAAAAACCTTTTGTAGAGTTACTTCCAGCAGACACCTAAGATGGGAAGTGGATCCTTTTTATTTGGAAAGTAATGTAAACTGTGACCCTGGAAGGCTAGAAAACCCAGGCCAACAAATTCAAAATTTAGGACAAGTTTGTCCATGTTTCCATATTGTCAAACCCTGGTTCTAGGCCACACTCAGCAGACTTGGTGGCTTCTGAAACAGTCCCACAAGACTATGATGTTTAAATTACTGGTTCAGAGGCAAATTCTCCTCTTATGTTAGGGGGGAGGGGTTTGTTTGTCTCTTCCAGGAACTGATCCTCCAGCCTGAGACACTCAGGGAAGGCAATTTCAATTTGCTCTAGTTTTCAAAGCAAGAAGGAAAATTGGATTATGGGGTTCCCAATTTAGTTGGGTTATATATTTAACTACTCACATCAAGAGGCCTGACTTCAGTGTGTCAGAGCTCAGCTCTTCTAGGTACCCAAGCAACCATCTCTCCCCACCACTTCCTACTTGCTCTGACTCAAGCTAGCCAGAACCTTGGGAAGCCAGACTCAGATCAGATCAGTTGCAGGTGAGTTTAGTGTTTTAGTGGTGGCAGTATGTGGTATCTTGGAACCACCCTCATTGTCAGAATTAAAACTTTCAATTGACATTTCATAAATATTCAATCCTCCAGGCTTTGTCAAGAGAAAATTTCCAATGAAGAGGATAAAGTTGTACATTAATAATTGTTTTGACTGGCTACACAGGTAAGATTTTCTTCATTGTTGATAATTTTAAACTGGGTTTCAAACTGGCTGAATGGAGGAGCTGAGACTTCCATGAATTGATAGGTATTTCAGTGTTAGAAACATCCTATCAGGCCCAGAGCCTGAATATACCAACCCAATGTAGTGAGTGAGTCCCATCCATTTGGAATGGTGATAATTCTTTTGCATGATTTATTCACCTATCCTCTGCCAACCCCCTTTATTTCATAAGAATACAAGAAGGCAGATAATACAGAACTGTTTCTAATTCTGTCCTAAAGAGAATCAGTTTATCACTTAAAAGATATTTTCAACTACCATCATCTGTGACAATCACTGAATATACCTTGTAATTCCATAGCACCTTCTTCTGAGATTATACAGAATTTGTAAAATAAATTATTTTGGCTCTTTTTTTGGTTTATTTTATGACTTTTAGGATTATAGTTGGGAATGGAAGCATCAGCAAGTGATTGAATATTTAAAATTTATGTATCCTAATCAATAAGTTTGCAAGTCAGAGGGGTCATGAAGAACTTGTGATGAAGGGGACCAAAGATGATAATTAGGATGGGTTGGAGGAAATGATGGAGCATAGAGACATGGGTAGAGGAGGCCTGAGAGGCTAAGGCCATAGGGTGGCAGTGGCAAGGAACCCAGGTGAGGGTTAGTCAGGGCTGTGCAGTGTGAGACCAAGACAGTTGTCTGGTTTTGCATGAAGGATGCCAGGAATGTCTTCTTGTTTTCTTAATAATTCTTCTGTTAAACATTGGCATTTCACAGCTGGGGATTCAGTTCTTTAGTTTCTCAATGTATTAGTTTATTTTTATTTTTTTATTGCTACCATAGCACATTACCAACAACCATGGTTTAAAACAACGCAAATTTATTTTCTTACAGCTCTGTAATTCATAATTCCTACACAAGTCTCACTAGATGTCAGCAGAGCTGTATTTCTTTTTGGAGGCTCTAGCAAACAATCCTCTTCCTTACGTTCTCTAGCTTCTAGAGACTGCCCACATTTTTGGTTTGTAGTCCCTTTCCTTCATATTTAAACCTAACAATGTAACACCTCTCTGGCCATTCTTCATTGTTGAATCTCTTTCTTTGACTTTTCTTCTGTTTCCATCTTCCACTTCTAAAAATCTTCAGGATTACATTGGGCACATCTGGATAATCCAGGAAAATATCCCTATTTTAAATTCAGTTGATTTTAATTCTGTCTGCAACGTTAATGCTCCTTTGTCATTTAAACTAAAATATTCACAGAATTAGGGGATTAGGATGTGGACGTCTTTGGAGGTGGACATTATTCTGCCTACCACACTCAGGTTGTTCTCTTTCACAACCTGGATGTCTCAGAATAGCCTGAGGTAGATTGCATCTGACAGGATGAGCTATAAGGAAGAAAGAAATTGGTGTTAGAAGTAGATAAAAGGCATCAAGTGACCATCACCTTTATGATAATGGATGGCTCTGCTATAATCCCTCCTCTTAGGCTCTCCCTCTGGGATATTGGAACATAAAGTTCCCTCCTGTGTAATTGGTCTGGGAAAGATGACACTTTTTCCACTTTGTCTCGCCTAGGGACCTGTGATTAGCATTTGTGAGAGGGTTTAGGGTGGTTTCCCACTCTTTGTATCCAGATTGGGTTGTGACTCTTCCTCATGCTCACACATTCCTTGGGTAAATTTCCATTACAGCACTGAGTACAATGTGCTTGGAGAAAATAGGGACCAATCTGATTTCAGTTTGTTGTTTCCCCAGCAACTAGCCCAATACCTGGCATAACACTTGCTGAATGAATAAATGAATGAGTCAGTGAATGAAGGGTATAAGATTATTTCTTATAGTTTACCTCTACTCTATTTTTAATCTGATTTGATTTTATTCTAGAAAGTGTTATTTGTTTATCCACTTAGTGTGTAGAACTCTTTCATTATGAAGGTTGATCAGAAATTGATCACGGTTGTGAAGGAAAGGCTCAGTGTTTTTAGAACCAATTCAACTGCTCCTTTAATGAGATAATACTGTAATATTTTCTTTATTTTTAAAATAAAAAATATTCATTGGATTACTCTTTCTGTCAGAATGCTTGAGGTCTTATATATTGGTTTTGGTTTTGACCCTAAGCTTCAGATCTTTCCACAGGGACAACTGAGAGTAAGCACTATTAATTCTCCAAGTAAGTCACCAAGGGAGGAGAAGAAGTTATTTGGGCCTGTTTGGATCCCCTAATAACAATATAATCCATCTTTGGGTCCTAAGTCTCACCTCTGATTATCCTGATTTAATGATATTGTGGTACCTAAATATCCTATCTGCCCAGAATAAGCATCCCATTCTTGTGATAGAATCTGTCTGTTATTCCCAGCTGGCCACAACTGACCATTTAATTTTCTAGGGTCAGTCGTCTTCAAACTCCTCATGTGAATTCTGACTGCTTTGGTTTAAATTCAGATGAGTCACTTAGTGTTTGGGAGAGATGATTTTGGCAGTCCGCTAGTCTTTGCTTTGATGGAACTTCTTCATTGTAAAGGTGACACCAGTATTTTCAGGATTTTTGTGAAGATTGAATAAAATAATACATGTAAAGGGCATAGCACAGAACTTGGAATGAATTAAACATTAATGCATGTTTTTTCTCCTCTATATAAAAATTTATATCTCTATTCCTTGTTTTTCTCTTTAATCCCTCATACCTACCGCACTCCTGCAGTTATTGTTTGCAGGTAATTCCTCTTTTCCTGCTATCTTTTTAGTGAGAACATTTCCCCTAATTTGTAAGTCAGAAAATGCTTCTGCAACCAATGACAGAATGATATTCAATATTAAAACCTGGTGGGATGAGTGAGGCCTTCATGAATCTTGTGACATTTTCTTGAAATCCCATATAGCATAAGAGGTTGCAGTTTTCAAGAGTTGGTGGATTCCCACAAACCCATGACCAAGATATTAAAATATAATTAAGAGACAGCTGTACATCTGTTTGGAATCCTAGATGAAAATGTCACACTCTGTTAGTTTTCCTTCTGTGCTTTAGATTGAAATGTCTGAGAGAAATTTGGACATGGAAGATAGATTCTCCCATTGTTAAAGAAGTAGCTGTGCCCATGTTCTTCCTATGTATCAGGGAAATGTATTGTGGAGCACAGTTATTGTGAGTAGACCCTTTAGACATAGCAGGTAGCTATGAAAGAACTCTGACTTTATTTGATTCACTCATAATTTAAATGCAATATCTCTTCATGGTTTCTGTATTCCACTTTCCAAGGAGCACACAGAATGTTTAGATGTTTGCTTCCAGTCTGCCAATTGCTGAGAAATAACTTTGGAGACTTGAAAGCCAAGATCAGTTTGTTGGTGGTCAGGGACTCATTTGGAGTTTTCTGGACAGGGAAAGGATGTTTCTTTCTCTGACCAATATTTCTGTGGAAATAACTGGGAAATTTTTGAAAAAAGATGTTGTCCCTTTAGATGTTTCAGTTTGCTAAGCTGCCAAAATGCAATATCAGAAATGGGGTTGTTTTTAAAATGGGGATTTAATTCCTTGTAAGCTTACAGTTCTGAGGCCTTGAAAATGTCCAGATCAAGATATCATAAGGTTATACCTTCTTCCTGAAGACCAGCTGCCAGAGATCCTTGACTCTTCTTTCATATGAAAAGCACATGGCAGCATCTGCTGGTCTCTCCCTTCTCTCCAGGCATTCTTGCTTCAGCTTTTTTTGTTTCTCTGGTTTTATCCTTCCTTTGGTGGCTTTTCTCGCTCTCTCCATTTTAATCCTCCTTATAATGGACTCCAGCAAGAGGACTAAGACCCATTCCAAGCCATGCCTTCTGAAGTCCTACCTGTAAGGGGTTCACACTGATAGTAATAGTTTAAATCTAAGGACATTACCTTTCTGGGCTCCATAAAAGCCTCAAGTTACTACACTTCACCCTCCAGTCCCCCGAGAGACACATTCTTTCTATATGCAAGTACATTCATTCCATTACAATATTTCAAAGAGCCTTAAAATCATTTTAGTAACAATATTAACAACAATGATTCATCAAAATCGGTCACTGTTGTGGTCTGTCCTGGGGCAAAATTCCTTCAGACTGTGGATCTGTGAACTTAGGATAAGTTATCTGCTTCCAATATGCAAAAGAAGGGCAATCATATGATACAAATTTCCACTGCTGTGTAAATCAGCCAAAGGGGTGCTGATGCAAAATACCAGAAATCTGTTGGCTTTTATTAAAGGGTATTTATTTGGGGTAGAGGCTTATAGTTACAAGGCCATAAATCATAAGATACTTTCCTCACCAAAGTCTTTTGCCACAAGATGCTATAAGGGTTTAGCCTTCCTCTTCCTATTAAGGCTTTGTTACCACAGCTTCTGCCAATATCAGCTGTAGGCTGGGATAACTCTCATCTCTCTACCAGCGCTCATTTCTCTCCAGGCTCAGCTGCTCTGTTTTCTCCAGAAGGTCAGCTGTAGACTATCAGGCTCTCTATCTTCCCAGGGCCTCTGCTGTGTCTGTGGAGCCATATTATTCATTTTTAAAACAAAATTAAACACCACTTATATATCCTGATGACTGTGACCATTTAATTAATGATTGAGTGAGAAAATTATGGAGATCAGATTCTGAGCATTCTTACTCTCAATTGACTGAATTAAAAGCATGGGTATAACATTTCTTTTAGCCTGAGTGGCTAAGACTCAGTATATCATAAAAAGTATGGAGGAATGCAGCAACTTTTCTTCTTCCCCACACATGGAAATTCACACAGACATAGAATGAAGGTCTATGCTATATGTAGAAGTCATTTAAAAAAATCACACTTAGGCAGGTCCCCCTTGTAAAATATACCTAGTGGATGAAGATTATAAGCTCTGTACGAAGGAAGGCTCCAATTCCATTTCCTCTTTCTCATCCTCAAATGTGGACTTGTTTGTGACCTTGTCATAAATCATTCAGTTTGGTGTAATTCACTTGGCACTTTGAGTTCAGGTTGTTCCTGTACTTTAGGAGATGATGAGGGATATGAATGGGCACCCTCCTCCCCACCCCCACAGAAAGAGCCAGTATTAGAAAACTTCTTGGAGCAATAAGTTGAGTGTCCTTAGGGATCCAATGAAATATTTGTTCATTTATGGAAAGTATTGCTGTTGTGAATCAGTTTACTTGCTTGGAGTTCTGTCTCTATAAGAGGATATAAGGACAAACAGCATGAGAATAAGCTCTAGAGAGGACTTCCTGAAAATGGCACAGAAAGCTCTAACTCTAATATCTCTAGCTCTGAAAACTTTAACTCTATATCTAACTTTAATGTGAACTCTCATATTCATACAGACTAGAAGGGAACTGGATTTTGTATTCTCCATTGTTTTAATTATGGAGCAAAAACACTTATTTAACTTTAATAGGACTCATAAACATTTTGAGAATGTTCTGGTCATGGGAGTTAGAAGCAAAATTTCTGAAGAGTCAGGAAGGAGCCGTAAAGTTGATAAAAGTATTACATATTAAATTTTAATTGGAAAACTTCACCTATTTTTCTTATTAGGCAGGGCAGGGATAAAGGTGAAAAGGGTATTTAGATATTATTACTGATAAGGAGGATTGAGATTGAAATAATGATTCTGTGATGGCTCCTATTTTTCTGAAACTAGGAGTTATAGACTTCTTCAGAGATGAGCAGAGACTTTGTTGGATAAGTATCACAGGAAATTGTTACAAAATTTTAATTTATATGAAGAAGAATGTATAGAAGAGAAAATTGTCTAGAACAGCCAGAAAATCTGTTTGATGAACCTAGTTCATATTGAAGTTCATAATTGTTTTTCATTCTACTGTGAATATGATTGCAGTTTTCTCAAGCATTACCTTCCATCTTTGGTTAAGGGGAAAAAAGCTAATGTGTAAATTAATAACTTAAATAATTCAGTTGGTGTACTGTTTTACACTGAAGCAGAGAGTGGTTCTAATTTGACTGGATTTTGTAGGGATTGCTAATTACCCATTCTACACTTTGTTAACATCAGGACAACTACAAAAGTTTATTCTAATCTGTTCTCATTAATAACTGTAGGTCTTTGTAAAGATAAAGTTAGTCAATGTATTAGTCAGTTTAAGCTGCATTTTACTATGAAAACAAATGAATAGTGAAAGCTGAGTGGTTAACAGATTCCATTTTATTTCTTGCTCAAGCAAATTCAACGAAGGATTATAAGATCCTCTAGGGCAATTGTGCTCTAAGTAGTTACTCAGAAATTGATATTGCTTCCTCTGTGTATTCTTGCCATCTGGAGTGTAGAATAATGGCTCCTAAATGGTTCATTCTGAGTGTGGAATGCATCACTACTCTGATCGATTCACATGGTCCCACTTAAACAAAATAGAGATAAAACTATGGTGAAAGCCCAGGATATTTGTTGATCATCAAACAGGTTAAACACCATTGGGAAAGCTGGTTATCCATTTGGAATGAATTTTTTATTAAACTGCTGAATATTAGTCTGTATGAAAAATATACTTAACATAATATTTAGTCATTGTTATGGAGCAATTTTTATTATAAAGATTTTACAATGGTGAAAGTGAAATCACTAATATGGCAAGACTCCTGCCTGGGCCCTAATCTGGATACTTTTCTTTTATCTGGATCCTTTCATTAGAATTTGAGTATAAGTGTCTACCTCTCAAATAACTCCCCAATTCATTGTTCTGCAACTGGTTTGAAGTTGTTTTCTATTCAAATTTTAAAGTACAGTCTGTCTTGTTAATCCAGATATAATCAACTCTTTTTGTACTTGTTTGTTCCAACCCAACTCCTGAAGGGCATGGAGTCAGGGCAGCTGCAAGACCAAAGGACACACTCAGCATAGTGCCAGAACATGAGCTTATTAGGGACTTACAGACAGGATAGATTCTCTCTGGTGGTGGTGGTCCAGATAATGAAGACAGCGATCCACAAAGAGGTAGGAAAATGAGGGGCAATATATAGGGTCTGAGAACAAAGAAATTTTGTAACAGAGCTTCTGCTAGAGTCACATGAAGCACATAAGTGGGGTCTGGTGATGTTATTGTAAGAAAGATCTGTACAGCCTAGAGAAAATTGCAGTCTACAATACTATCTGAACATTGTTTCCTTATGCGGAGTTTTTTTACATTTTAACTTGTGTCCTGGGGCATGCAGGCATCTGGGTAGTGCAGACTGAGTTTCCCTTAGGGAGGGTCCCACTGGACCCCCACACATCTAATTTGTTCACATCAGCAAAGCACAAATTCATCTAATAAAACCTATTTTGGGAGAATTATGGAAGATGGTGGTAGAATAGGGAGTTCAAAGAGTCAGCTTGACCTACAGTGCAATCAGTAATAAACTCTAAGGTATATAAATCATCCATTTAGGGGGCTCAGGAGACCAAAAGAGCATCATGCAACATCCTTGGAAGAATTCAAGGAGGAGCCTGCAAATATGCAACAAAGATGCATGAGTAGAACTCTCCATCATGCAGACTCTGCTGCTCATCCCCCACTGGCTAATCAAGATGCCTCTGGAAGTATCCTCTGGCTGGAGTTGGAAGCACTATTTCCTAAATTCAGGGTAGGAAGAGATGGTCAGGCACTGACTTCAGCTTCTAATGAATAAATTTGGCAGGTTAAAGTCCAGTCCTAAACACAGGTGAAGTTTTAATCTGTCCCAGTCAGAAAGAGACCAGTAGCCTCCATTTTCAACTCTGCCACCAGAATGAGAGGAAATGAGATTCATTGAAAATCAGTGATGGTAAGGACCAGCATCTATCCACCCAGCTTAGATTACTGCCCTAGTCTGGGCTCTGGCCCTGTCCCCAGCAGGGAGGAAATTGGGCTGATCTGCAGCAATCACTCTGGGCAACTGCACTAACTTTTGGTCCACAAAGACTAGATTGTTGCACACACCTGTGGTTCCATCCCTGCCCCTGACAGGGCAGGAAGGTGTGAGATGCTGTGACAGCCTTTCCAGGTAACTACAGTAACTTTTGGACCACAAGGACTAAATTGTTGTATACAGCTGTGGCTCCATCCCTGCTGCTGGCAGGAGGGGGTTGGTGGTACTTCATCAGTCTACCTGGTCAAATGCAAGTCAGTTTTGGCTCGCACAACTCAGTTTACTGCCCTTACCTGTGACTTCATCAGCACACCAGGGAGGGTAGGAAGGTGTGTGGAGCTTCATCGGTCTCTCCAGGCAACTAGAGATAGTCTTGGCCTACACGGCTTGGATTAGTGCACAGGTCTGCAGCTTAATCTCCACACCTGGCAAAAGAGAAAGTAGGGGGACTTTCATCAGTTCCTGGAGCAATGCAGGCAGCTTCAGTCTCCAAGGCTTACAGTACCACCTCACCCTTGGCTCCTACACTACCCCCAGCAAGGGAAAAAGGGCAAGAAACAGATGAAAAAGACCTGAAGAAATTCAAATTGGATAAACATGAGCTACTATAAAGTTCTAAAATATTAATAAGTTGAATCAAATATCTAAGAGAGGCTGTAACAAAAGCCAATCTAATAGAAAGTCTTATTCTAAAGAGAAGAACTGAGCCCAGAAGAAATGCATCAAGAAAATTAGATGCTGAGACATCAACAAAGGAATTACAGACCATACTAAGAAACAGGAAGATATGGCCCAATAAAATAAAAACACTAAACTTCCAGATGACACAAGGGAGTTAAGACATGGAAACACAGATGTTCAAACAAATCTTAATAAATTCAATGAATGGATAAAAAGATTAATAATACTAAGATGTTGGATAAGCACAAAGAAGAATTTGAAAGCATACATATAAAAATAGCAAATCTTATGGAATGAAAATCAAAACAAATGAAATTAAAAATACACTGGAGATTATGGCTGAAATGAATCATCTTGAAAGATAGTTAGTTGGAAAACAGCTGGAGGATAATATAGGGAATGTATAATAATGATTTGGGCAGTAGATGAGGACTGTGGTTAATAATATAAATACAGGAAATTTCTTCTACTACAAGAGATTAAGAATATGGTGATGCATGGGAAAATATAACTAGTGCAATTTATAGATTATTGTTAAGAACAACGTTGTAATGTTTTTTTTGCAGCAAAGTTCATACTATATAAATGTTAAAGGTCACAAAAAAAGAATATGGGCTTTGGTTTCTGAAGTATGATTAAGCATTTCTTTCTCTTCTTCATTTTTTCATTAATAAGAAGAATTTGACTATTTCACATAACTAATCTGTTATAAGTATGTGTATCTTTCTAGAGCCTAGAGAAACATTTTAGTTAGTTGGAATTAAATGAGATAAAAGTACTTGAATAGAACTTTTTAGGAGTAATGCTTCCATAACTTGTTGAGTGGCCTTTTTTGTTATTTTAACTTTTGAATTTGAAATAAAATTTGGAAAAAAATACAGTGGAGGCATATAAAAACAGCTCTGAAGAATCAGAAGAAAGATCAGTGATCTTGAAGACAACATGTCAGAAAGAAAATACCCAAAAGAACAGATAAAGAAAAGAATTGAAAAATTGAAGAAAATCACAGGGAACTAAATGACAAAAGAGATGTGCACAAATACATGTCATGGGTGGCCCAAAAGGAGAAGATAAAAGAAAAGGGTTACAAGAAGTGTTTGAGGATATGGTAGAAAATTTCCCAACTCTTATGAAGAGCTCAGATATCCATGTGCAAGAAGCACATATTACTCCAATCCAAATAAATCTCAATAGACCTAATCCAAGATACATACTAATCAGAATGCCAAATACCAAAGATAAAGAGAATTCCTAAAGCAATTCATCACATACAAAGGATGCCCAACAAGACTATGTATAGATTTCACAGCAGAAACCATAGAGGCAAGAAAGCAGTGGTATGACATCCTTAAAATATTGAGAAAGAAAAACTGCCACCCAAGAATCTTGTATCATGCAAGATTATCTTTCTAAAATGCAGGCAAGTTTAGAATATGCACAGATAAACTGAAACTGAGAGAGCTAGTCAACAAAGAACAATCTTGGAGGAAATACGAAAGTGAATGTTTCAGCCTGAAAAGAAAAGCCAGAAGACAGAGGCTTGGAGGAGTCTAGAAATGAGGATTATCAGTAAAAGTAACTAAAAGTGTAAAAGGAATGGTGAGAATAAGATATAACAGATAAAACCCAAAGGTCAAAATGGGTGCAATAAGAACTGCCTTTACAGTAATAACATGGACTCTTAATTGATTAAAATCACCAATCAGAAGACGGAGATTAGCAGAATAGATAAGAAAATATGAACCATCTATATGCTGTCTGCAAGAGACTTACCATAGACTGAAGGATACACAGAGATTGAAAGTGAAAGGCTGTCAAAAGATATTCCATGAATGCAGTAAACATAAGAAAGCTAGAGCAGCTATACTTATATCTGATAAAATAGACATTAAAAGCAATGCTGTTATTAGAGACAAGGAAGGACATTATATATTAATAAAAAGAGCAATCAACCAGGAATAGATAACAATCATAAATAGTGTTATCTAACCAGGGTGTCCCCAAATTACATAAAGCAAACACTGGCAAAACTGAAGGGAGAAGTAGATGTCTCTACAATAATAGATGGGGACTCCAATACACCCCACTCTCATCATTGAATAGAACACCTGGGCAGAGGATCAAAAAGGAAATGAGAGTTTGAATACTATATAATTGAACTAAACCTAATATATAGAACATTACATCCCCAAACAGCAGGATTTATGTTCTTCTCAGTGGCTTATGGATATTTCTCCATGATAGACCATATGTTGGGTCAGAAAACAGATATCAATACATTTTAAAAGATCGAAATTATGAAAAGCACTTCATCAGATTTTAAGGAAATGAAGCTGGAAAACAAACACAGGCAGAAAAATGGAAAATTCAAAAATATATAGAAAGTAAATAAATTCTTAAATAATCAGTGGGTCAAAGAACAAATTGCAAGAGAAAAAAGCAAATATCTCAAGAAGAGTGAAAACAAAAACACAACATATCACAACCAATGGGATGCAGTGAAGGCAATGCTGAGAGGGAAATTTATAGTCCTCAATGCTTACATTAAAAAAGAAGAAAGAACTAAAATCATTTATAAAAGTGTACGATCTAAAAAGTAAACCATGCTGTAAATCATTGACAATGTTCAGTAGCTATGTTTCACTATCTGTATATCAGTTATAACAATGCTACTATCCACATAAAAAAAGATTTTAATATAGGATGAGGAAAGGGGGAGGAGTTTGGGTATGTGAGAGTATCTTGTATTCAGTGTGTGACTTTGCTGTGACCTAAAACTTCTTTGAAAATTAAATAAAAAAGAGTGAGACACTGGGGAGTGAGAGAGGGAAGGTGCCACAGTACAGACTGGACACCAGATATTGCAGTGATAAAAGGCAAAATGTCAAAAAAATTTTTTTTTAATTTTTTCTCATTTTTGAATAACCCAATCCTTAAATTTTTTATTTTTCATTTTTTTTAAAGTTTTCATGTATTTTATCTCTTACATTTAAACATCATTATTATTTCATTTTCCTATTATTTGTTTCGGCTATTGTGTAGGCTTCATCTTTAAAAAGGCTTTGGATCACAGAAGGGTTATAATTGGGGCAGGAGATGATTGTTGGTGGGGGGTGTCAGGCATGGGGGATGCATGGGAGGAAGTTCATCTGAGCATACATAAAAGATATATAAAATTATTCAAATACTCATGGATCATGGTCACAATGGGTTGGGAACCACTGAATAAATGAGAGAATACTGAATTCCCATCCTGACGAGCTCTGCCGTATTCTCCAAGGGAGTAGAAACAGTCCCCCAAGTGCAGGGGCAGTGTCTGGCAAAGGAGGACAAACCCCTGATAGGCTCTTATTATTGATGATTAGCCTTATGATTTGTTGCTCTTGAAATTGAAACTGAGCCTATTATTATAGAGTGCCTAAGGGTTGGCCCCTGAGAGCTTCCTTGTTGCTCAAATGTGGCTTCTCTCCAAGTCAAACTCAGCATATGAATGCAATACCTTCCTCCCAGCATGGGACATGACTCTCGGGGATGAACCTCCCTGGCAATGAGGGATTACTAACAAGTGCCAACAGGCAATATAACTGGAAAAAGACCTTGAATAAAAGGGGGGAAAGGTAAAGACAAATGAATTCATATGGCTAAGAGACTTCAAAGTGAGTCTGGAGGTCATCCCAGAGGTAACTCCTATGCACATCTCAATAGGACCTCATAGGCTAACAATGTGGATATACCCCAAACAGATTGGCTCCTGAGAGCTCTGGAGACATCCAGGTCTTATAGCAGGGCAGATAGCCCCAGTGTTGTGTGCCTTTTCAGTGGGCCCTACTTTGGAATCCTTGCTCCTGAGAGTAACAGAGTTAGACCCAAATATATTTTCCCTGCACATGGTTCATCTGTCCCTTCTATTCAAACCTATATGTGGTGCCGGAGTTTGTAGGTGTACTTCCAGGGACCTTAGTCTTTGGGCTGTCCATGTGCCAGCTGGGCCCGGAATCTCAGTGGAGCTGCAACTCCTACTGTACAGCAAAATGGACTCACCCTGCACACCTGGTGGGGAGCTGATGATGGACAACAGCCATCCCAGGGAATGGAGAGAGTCTGCAGCTGCAGGCAAGGTAATCCCATCCATCTTATCCATGGGATATAAGCCCCCTCTTACTTGGAGGTGGAGTGGACATTACCATCTCAGACTTCTCAGGATTGGGGAAAGAGCTATGGACTAGAGTTTGCTTACTGGTATTCTGTTATAGACATATTGTGATTGACAGAATGGAAGAAATTACAACATTAATGTGGAACCAGTGGCCACCGGATGCTTTAGGGGCAGGGAGAGGGAAAAGCAGTTGTAATACAGGGGCTTTTTCGGGACTTGGGAATTATCCTGAGTGACATTGCAATGACAGATATAGGCCATTTTATATCATCATCTAACATGCAGGACTGTGTGTGAGAGAATGTGGTCTACAATGTGAACTATGGTCCATGCTTAGTGGCAAAGTCCCAAGATGTGTATATCTATTGCAGGTGATTTGCCACACTAATGAAGGATGTTTATGTGGGAGGTTTTGGGAGGAGTGGGAGGTGGGGCATATGGGAGTCCCTACAATTTTTGTGTAATATTTATATAACCTATGCATCTTTTAAAAAATAATTTAAAAATATTATAAAAAAAATAAAAGAAAATCATTTACCTAAGTACACAGCTGGAGGAAGAAGAAGAAGAACAGCAAATTAATCCCAAAGCAAATAGAAGGAATGAAATAAAGATCACAGCATAAATAAGTGAAATTGAGAGCAAAATAAAAATTGAAGATAATTAACAAAATCAAAAGTTCGTTCTTTGAGATCAACAAAATTGACAAACCTTTAGCCAGACCAGGGTTTCTTAAACTTTTTTGTTTCATGGACAATTTTGTGTCTGGTGAAAACCATGGACCACTTAATAAAGCCACACTATACTATGTATTATTTAATAAATATACCACACCGACACTAACATGTCTCCACAACCATAATGTTTGGTTTTTTTTTTAATTTAAATTCAAGCTCATGGACCCCTTTTTAAGAAACCCTAAGTTAGACAGAGAAAGGGAAAAGTTGCAAATAAATAAAATCAGTCATCAAAGAGGAGGACATTACTACTACCCCACAGAAATAAATAAAGATCATAATAAGATACTGTGAACAATTGTTATGTCAACAAATTTGACAACATGAATGAAATGAAGAAACTCCAAGAACAACCTACACTGATTCTGGAAGAAATAAGACTTCAATAAACCAATCACAAGCAGAGACTGAAATATTCATCCAAACGTCCCCAAAATGAAAATCCCTGGACCAGATGTCTTCACAGGTGAATACTACCAATCACTCAAAGAAGATTTAATACCAAAATTACTCAAATTCTTTCAATAATTTGAATTGGAGAGAATGCTACCAAACTCATTCTATGAAGACAAAATCACCCTAACCAAAGCCAGTTAAGGTATTGCAAAAAAAGAAAAAAGAAAATTATATATCCATACCCCTTATGAATATAGATAGAACAATCCTCAATGGAATAATCTCTAATTGAATCCAACAACACATTAAAATATTATTCATCCTGATCAAGTACATTTTCTCCCAGAAATGTAAGAGTGGTACAACCCAAGAAAATCAGTGCAATACATTACATTAATAACTTGAAGAAGAAAAGTCACATGATCATCTTGATTGATACAGAAAGACATTTGACAAAATATGACATCATTTCTTGAAAAAACTCTCCAAAATATAAAAACTTAAGGAGAATTTCTCAACATGATAAAGGGCATATATAAAAAACCCACAGCTAACATTGTACTCAATGGTGAAAGATGAAAGCCTTTCCCATTGAAATCAGTCAGTAACAAGACAAGGAAAGGATGGTCACTGTCACCATTGTTTTTCCATATAGTGCTGGAGGTTCTAGCTAGAGCAATTGGGCAAGAAAAACAAAATCCATCCAAATTGGAAAAGAAGAACTAATGTTTTTGATATTTGCAGATATGATTCTATAACTAGGAAGTCATGAAAAATATACAACAAAGCTATTAGAGCTAAGAAATGAGGTCAGAAGAGTGGCAGGATTCAAGATTAATATGCAAATATAAGTTGTGTATTTATACACTATTGATGAGCAATCTGAGGAGGAAATCAGAAAAATATTCCATTTATAATAATATGATATGAAAAATCAAATACTTAAGAATAAACTTGATACAGAGCATAAAGAACCTGTATTCAGAAAACTACAATGCATTGATAGAAGATATCAAAGATGACCAAAATAAATGGAAGGACATTCCATGTTCATGGGTTGGAAGACTAAATATCAATAAGATGTAAATTCTACCCAAATTGATTTACAGATTTAATTCAACACCAATAAAAAATCCCATGCCAATTATGAAATTTATTTGGAATGGTAAGAGGCCCCACATAGCCAGATACATCTTTAAAAATGCAGAACAAAATAGAAGCAATCTCACTTTCTGACTTTAAATCATAATACCTAGGTACAGTTCTAAAAAGAGCATGTTACTGGCATAAAGATAGGTATATTGACCAATGGAATTGCATTGATTGTTGAGAAACAGACCATCACATCTCTGGTCAATTCATTTTTGGCAAGGCTGTCAAGCCCACCCAGCTTGGGGAGAACAGTCAATTAAACAAATGGTGCTGGGAGAACTGGATGTCCATAGCTAAAATAAAGAAGACCCCTATCTCACACCTTACATAAAAATTAACTCAAAATGGATCAAAGACCTAAATATAAATACTAGAACCAGAAATTCCTTGAAGGAAATACAGGGAAACACCTTCAAGACATAGGGGTAGGTTTCTTAAGCCTTATGCCCAAATCAGGAACAATGAAGAAAAAAATGGATAAATGAAACCTCCTCAAACATAAACACTTTTGTACTTCAAAGGTCTTTGTCAAGAGGGTGAAAAAGCAGACAACTCAATCAGAGAAAATATCTGGAAATCACATATCCGGTAAGAGTTTGATTTCCATGTTATATAAAGAGATCATAAAACTCAATTATAAAAGGGCAAGGAATCCAATTTAAAAATGGGCAAAAGACTTAAACATTTTTCAAAAGAGGAAGTACAAATGGCTAAAAAGCACTTTAAAAATGTTCAATATCACTAGCTATTAGGGAAATGCAAATTAAGACTGCAGTGAGATATCATTTCACACCTCATTGAATGGACATTATTAAAAAAAAACAAAAAACAGGAAACTACATGTGCTGCTGAGGATGTGGAGAAATAGAAATATGCCTTCACTGTTGGTGGGAACATAGAATGGTGCAGGCACTGTGGAAGATGGCTTGTCATTTATTCTGGAAGCTAAACATAAAGCTGCTGTATGTTCAGGCAATCTTTCTACAGAAATATAACTAGAAGAACTGAAAATAAGAATGCGAACAGACATATGAAAACCCATGTTCATAGCAGCATTATCCACAACATTGCCAAAAGATGGAAAAAACACAAGTGTCCATCAGCCAATGAATAGACAAACAAAATATGGCATATACATATGATGGAATACTATGCTGTTGTAAGAAGGAATGATGTTGGAACACATATGACAACATGGATGAACCTTAAGGACTTTGTACTGAGTGAAATAAGCCAGACACAAAAGGACAAATATTGTCTGGTCTCAGTACTATGAACAAAATACAAAGAGTAACCACATGGAGTTAAAATCTAGAGCATAGGTTACTAGGAGATAAGATGAGGGCTGAGAAGGGGTACTGATGCTTAATGTATGTAGAATTTTTAATTATCTTGATTTTAAAAGTGTGGAAATGGATAAAGTTGATAGTAATGCATTATAGTAAGTAAAGCTAACACTGCTGATTTATAAATATGATTATGGCTGAATGAGTTAGTCTAGGGATGTAAACATCAAATGAAAGAAAGCTGGAGAATAATCTAAGAACTGTATAATACAGTGAATTCAGTGGTGGATGAGGATTATGGTTAATAGTGCTAATACAAGAATGTTCTTCTATGAGTATGAACCAGAAAAAATGTATGTCACTATTGCAAGGTGTTAAGAATATGGTGATACATGGGAAAATGCAATTAATGTTAATTTATTGACTATAGTCACATATATTCTTGGATCAATGTCAAAAACGTTCCATTTTCAATGCTAAGGGTCCATAATAAGGAGATATGGGATTTTTTCTAGTGGACTAAGGAAAACATTCTAAAATTTACTGAGATGATGACAACACAACTCTCTGATGAAAATGACAGCAACTGGATGTATTCTTTGGACAGATGGTATAAAGCATGGGACTCTATAACTCAGTGAGCCACGTGATGAATATAGACTGTGGTAACAGAACAATATGAAAGCATCCTGCCATGAACTATAACAACTGTACAATACTAATACATGGTATTAATAAAAGGGGGTTTGTAGAAAAAAATACAGCAAGTATAATCTTGGGGCCATAGTTAGCAGTAATACTTTGATGATGTTTTTTCATAATCTGTAACAAATGTTCCATAACAATGCAAGGTATTGATGGAGGGGTGATGTGTGAGAATTCTGCACATCATGCATGATTGTTTTGTAAGCTCACACATTCCCTAATAAAAATTCAGTTACATGAATTCAAGTGCAGGTATAGATTTTGTAGAAATTGATGTGATATGATATTAAAACTGTGGTATATTGAATTTTCTACCCCAGTTTAGAAATGTTCTTAATCTTAATCCACGTTCTTGCGGTTGTGAATCCATTGTGGATAGGATCTCTTGAAGATGTTATTTTTTTATGGTACCGGGGCTGTGGCTTGAAACCAGGACCTCGCATGTGGGAAGCTGATGCACAAACACTTGCGCTAAGTTAAAATGTGACCCATCTGAATGAGAGTGAGTCTTAATCTGGATTAATGAGGCATTTATTAGCAGAAAAAAATCAGGCATAGTGAGAAAAAGCCACAGGGAGGAGCCATAATCCAAATGTCAATGTAACCTAGAAGAGAAAGGAAAGGACATTGCCTCATGCTGCGAGTCAAGGACACAATCCAAGGAACCCAAAGGATCTCTGGACCCAGAAAGTCACAGTCCTTGGGAGAAAGTATGACCTTACTTATATCTCATTTGTGGACTTCTCCAAAGCTTAAAACCATGAACCAATAAATTCCACTCTGTTGTGTGGTATTTGTCATAGAAGCCTGGCAAACTAAGTTAGAAACAAATAAACAGAAGAGTTGAAAGACTGGCAAATAGGCAAGGTGACCAATTTAAATGCTGGTGAAAAATAGGAAAAGAAAAAAGCTCATATTAGATCATCTTAACCTTTGCAAAGAATAAGCTCAATTCATATACAGAGGATTGTGGTGGTAAAAGTATAGTCCTCTTTCCTGAAGTTTAGGGGGAAAAAAAGGAGGACATAATTGTGATAGCAAGATCTTGAATGTAGCAGCAAAAGTAAAATGCAGAACAGTATGATGGGTTTCTGAGCAAGAGAGTCATTTCCACTTGGTAGACACACTTTATAAAGGCAGAGGAAGAGTAAGAATTTGAAGTTAACATTCAAGTCTTTGCCTTAATTTTGCTTTAATCTAGCTTCTGATCTTTAGCAAATTTAAACATCTACCTTTGTTAGTTCCACATTTTAGGTTTTGATACTTCTCCTTTCAATTAACAGCCAATTATATCATCTGTATATGTTTTCTCATGTCCATCACTTATGACTTATATCAGATAATAATTACATGGGTTTCCAAAAAGCCTCAATTGTCAGCCTTCATTTGATAACTTACTCTCCATTTTCGGCCTGGTATTCTAAAATGTAAACTTGTTGAAAGAAAGGTTTGTTGTTGTTTCTACATGTTGTCTGTAATAATTCAAATCACAGGTAGATAGTCTATGTATATTTTGTTTACTTCAATGATTAAATAAATGAATGTTGAAACATTATAAAAGCTATTTTGGAGGGTGCAGTGCTTTGTAGGCAGTTTGTCACAGAAAAAAAATTCTCTGCAATAATCTTCTACCTGGGAATTATGAGTATGATTGTTCTATGGCTGTACCTGAAAGAACTTAATATCCATCCTTGGCTGTGGGCAGAGAAAATAATTTTTTTAGGTTTTGGCCAGATCAAAATGAAAACTATGCTCCCTCTAGTTGTGAAACCCAGCAGCATTAATGTTAAGGAGAGTCCTGTTCTAATGACTTTCTCTCTTTCTTACACTGCCATATATTTCTGGTAGTCCTTATCTCTCATGGTAATAAGTATACTCTGATTCCAACATTTGGGAATAAAACTATGAATTTTTACCAAATATTGTGGTAATTTTACAAAAGTTTGCAATGTCCATTTGATCAATAATTTGTAAATGCAAGAATTTTATAAATGGAAGAGAGTTTCATCATTTAATCAATAATTCATATTTAATGAAAGAGAATACATTAAAGATTTTAGATACCAAAGGGATAAAATATAAAAACCCATATATTCTGACTGCAAGATTCATATCCTTTCCATTAGCTACGCTTGTTAAATTAGGAATAGATTTTGTTGGATGTTGTCTAATGTTAATTGTTATCAATGACCACTTTTTGACCCCAGCACTTTTTAATATCAATTCACTTTTCACTTCTACATTTCTGCATGTGTTGATTAAAAAGTTTAAAATGTGCATCGGTATAACCATAACATAAAATAACACCACCACTTTATCAAAGGGGAAGATTATCAGAGATCAAAGTATACAGACACAAAAAATCAGATGACCACTGAAATGTGTGAGCCACAGGTGGATAGAGCACTCTGCCATGCTTCAGAGCTTTATAGTTCTGAGAAGGCAAAGAATGAGGACATAAGGAGTGATAAGAATAGAAAAACTGCACATATACAGAAGTCCACTGTAAGCGACAACAAAAAGCCCAAATATGTGAGTATCAGTGCACGAGATCTTCAGCAGAGGGTAAAGATCACAGAAGAAATGATCAATGGCATTAAAGCCACAAGGCAACCAAGCCATAGTAATGATTTTAATTATGGCAAGAAGAAATTTCCCAGCCCAGGATGCCAACATCAGGAGCCCACACACCTGCTGATTCATTGTGATCATGTAGTGTAGGGGCCTGCAGATGGTCACATAGCAGTCATAAGCCATCACAGTGAGCAGGATGATGTCAACTCCCACAAAGAAATGCTGCACAAAGAAGGAGATAGTTTTATTTAGAGAGAATAAGTCAAATATCTCCTTGCATGCCTTGGTAGAAGAGAAGGAGTCATCAGAAAGGACAGGAATGACAGAAAATGTACAGGGGGAGCCCAAGGCTGGGATGGTGGTAACAGTCACTACAATGAGTAAGTTGCCTGCCAAGGTGAGAAAGCACATGATTGCAAACACAATAAACAAGAGATTCTTCAAGTCTGTCTAGGTTCTATGTAAGACTGAGAAGGTTGAATTCTGTCATAATATTTCTTACTCCATAAATCCAGGTTTGTGTATAGATAATTGATTTATCTCAAAATAGTTTGCTGTGGTTGTAGGTAAGTTTTGATCAAGCAAATAATATATCTTTCACATAATTTGTTTCCTGAAGGAATGATGGACACTCTTGAGAGAGAAACCCTGGACTTAAAGTTGGGCCATATTATTACTTACATATGGAACACAGAATCCTCTTCTAGACACACACACACACACACACACACACACACACACACACACACACACACTGAGCAATGTTTGATGACTCTTGAAATGCCAGGCACCCTTCCTGCAATCATACCTGGATGGATCCTTTCACATCACTGCCACAGTCTTCTCTGTTATAGTAAAAGAGGAATTAAAGGAGCACCTGTGTGTAGGAGCAGAGACTTGAATTATGTGCATCTAGTGCCCAGTGCCCTTTTAATCACTTCTGCTGATGATATTAAGATGCAGCCATTTTTATTCTTATTCTTTAACCTTATTTCATGGTGTTTATAAAATAATCACGAGGTTTCAATTTGGAATTAGGGGTGATATAGTGACATTTCTTTATCAGGTGATATTAGTAATATTTCATATGCATTAAGGTATACCTTGACAGATTTCTGAGCTCATGCTCCATGGAAACAGAATTGTGAAAGAATACTAGATTCTTTATTGAAAATCTCAGTAAGAAGGGTGTGCTGAAGATGTTAGAATAGACATCAGGATAGAATGCAATATTCACCTAATTGATTTGGAAATCTGGAAGTCAATATTTATTGAACTTCAGTCATATTTAGTGTTTAGAGGCAATTTGCAAATCAACATTCAATTTAAGGAAGATTATGCAATGTTCTCTGGATATTTTCTGAAAATGAATACTGTAAGATAAGAAACAAAAGCACCATGATATATTGGACACAACCTGCTCTTCAGAACAGATGGATTAATTTTGCCTTCTCTTTTCACTGAACAGTAGCTGTGTCTTGTTGTGTATGAAGGTTCATATTACTGAGCCTGAACTCTTTCATACTTAATTTGGCAAAATTATAAAGGACATAGAGGAATTGAAGAAAGTCATTAGTGCTTAACCCAAAGTTTATATATAAATGTAAAGAATAGTTTTCCACATACTTACAAATTGTTCATAAAAGAAAAATGAGAAAAATACATATTAATATTATTTTCCTTGAAATAATTTGCTCATTATAATATCAAGAGAGAAATAAATAAACTAAATGAAACCATAAATGAACTAAGTGTTCATTTCAAGAAGTCAGTTAAATCATCAATCATATTTGGATAAATTTTGAAAGCAGAAGTCAATACATTATATATAGAAAAATATTAGATTTATTACATTAAATTGTATTGTTATTTAAAAATTACAAATAAAACAAATGAATACAGGTAAGGTCAATAAAGAAGTAAATGTGGTCAAATCAAAAGAACATCAATTTAGAGAATATTTTTAAAAATTGTGAAAATAATTTTTTTACACTGGGGATAATAAAAGTTTTGTAGTTACCAATAGGCATTTTTCAAAACAAAGTAACTTTTCTCTTTGTATTAACATTCAGCAAAAAGGGGAAAAAAAACTAAAATAAAACAAAATGAATATTGTGGATTAACACCCAAATTAAAGCATAAATGTGCTCAAATACAAAAAACCAAAGTGAAAAATCTGTATTAAGTCTTGATGAGGAAAGGCATGTTAGGCAAAAATGTAGTTGTATACAAATGGGAAAAATATCATAATTTCAACTATACAAAGTCATTGGTCACCCTTGGAAATAGTTGCCATAATTTTCACTGTCAAATAAGTTTGACTGCCACTTATTTCTATAAACAGCATTTAGAAAAGACACTACCCACAACATAAAAAAAAATGAGCAAAAGGAATGAAAAAGGGTATTTTTGGAAAAAAATAAAACATCAAAAATCCTCTAGTAAACAATTAAAGAAATATAGAATAAAATTTAGCTAATTGAAAATTAACACATATGTACACTTGATGTATTATCAAATGCTTATGAGTGTTTTGGATACTAAACAATCTGTAAATAAATTGACCTTGTGTAATAAGAGCTTCATAATTGGAAATGTATTTTCTTCAATATCCCTTACTCATTTGAATCTGTTCTAGATAAAACATATGGGCCAAATTTAAGCATACAGTTTTTATTTCACAAATTTTTCTATAGTAGTGAATAATGGAGACAACCCAAATGTCTACATAAAGGAAAACATTAAAATGAATTAGGGAGGATAGCAAGATGTCATCGGTTTATGTGGGCACTCACCATCTCTCTCGCAGAGGACGACTGATTGCAGACAGGATCCTGCCCAAGTGGACTGTTCTGGGAGCCCACAGAGCAAGAACCTTAGGGACCTCAATCTGGAGTGAGCTGGACAGGAAGGTAGAATGCTCAAGATAAAACCGTGAGCTTTTCCCCAGCTGGAAATTGTGGACATGGACAGCTAATCCCCACCCTCAGGGCAAAGGGCTAGGGTGAGCACTGACTCCCGCAGGCAACCCAGTGAGACAGAGCATTCTTCGAGAGAGACAGGGTTCTGGCAGAGGGTGCGGAGGGGTTTCCTTTCTGTGGGTTTGGTTGCCTGGACCCCCTTGCTGCTTTGGGGAGCACACCAGCCAGCTTGAAGTAGTGCCAGGCTGAGGGGAGAGGCGAATCTGCTGAAGAAGCATATTTACCTAGCTACCCTGGGATATGGAGGCTTGGCTCATGAGAGGGCGGAGTCAGCCAATTTTATAATTCCCTGCTGAAGAGTATCAGAGTTTCAGCTCCCCTGGGGGGCTTAGTCAGTGGGAAGTGTTTGATAAGTTTCCACAAACCTATTTATGGTCCCCTCAGTTTAGGGGGTGGTCTAGAAGAGTCTTTCTTTTGGGTCCCTTACTTCTTAAAAAAAAAAAGTTACTTAATAAAAAAAGATTTTAACTTAATTTACTCCCTAAAATCTGCCTCAAATCCTGCAAAAGAAGCCTGCACAGTAATTGATGAACACAGGTAGGCTGAGAGGCTCCACAGGTGCCCAAGAAGGAACATTGTTCTTCCTTAGCTTTATTTGACTGCTTGCTTGTGCGTTTGTTTGGTTTTTCTTTGTTTATCTGTTTGTTCCTTGATTTTCTTTCCTCTTTCCTACCTCCTCCCGACCCTTTTTAAAAAAAATTAACTGCTGCTAGCTTGTTCTTCTTTGCTGTGCTTTTTCTTCCTTGATTTCCCATTTTCTTGTGTACTGATTTTGTCTACCAATGAGATCCCTTTTCCTTCCTTCATCTTTCTACTTCTGCTTTCAGTTATAGTTCTTACATTTCACATTTTTTCATTATGCCTCACGTTCATAGGTGTCGATTTCTATCTTTTCTATTCTGTTTTCTTTTTATTATTATTAACTTTTTCTTTCAGTCCTTTCTTTACTCTTTCTCTCTCTCCTCATGATTCTGGCCTTTTAAATCATTCTATATATTTTTGTCTATTTGGTTTCCTATTTCATTGTAGGTAATCCACTTTTTTTTTGCCCCTATTATTCTACACTGCCTACATGAGTTCAATATTCATTGTTATATGGCCCCTTTTCTAACTTTTAGCAATATTGCTATTATCTTTTATCCTTTCTTTTGATTCCTCTGGCCCTAAACCTTTTCCTTCAAGGGAACATAGAAAAAAGAAAGGAAATAGAACAAGAAGAACAAAGTGTCAAAGACAAAACTTAATACACACAAAGAACCACCAGCTAAATAAAACTCTAGAGCAGAGAGAGAAGCTAATCAACTGAATAAACCCATCAAGATAAAATAATGACCAGAGGGCAACAAAAAGTTACAAACCATATTGAGAAACAGGAATATATGGACCAGTCCAATGAACAAGTTAAAAACCAGGAAGAGATACAGATCATAAAGCAACTAATCAAAGCTGTCCAAACAAATATAATTGACCAACTTAATGAAGTGAAGGAAGAGCTTAAGGATATTAAGAAGACACTGGGAGAACATACTGAAGAAATTGTAAACAAACATAAAAAGATAACAGATATAATGGAGATGAATGGCACAATCCAAGAAATCAAAAAGACACTGGATTCACATAATAGCAGATTTGAACAGTCAGAAGAAAGAATTAGTGATGGGGATGACAGTACATCTAAAATCAAACAGATAGTAGAAGAGATAGATAAAAAGATAGAAAAAATCTAGCAGGGACTTAGGGATGTAACCAACAACACAAAATGCACAAACATATGCATTACAGGCTTCCCAGAAGGAGGAAAGAAGGGAAAGGGAACAGAAGGAGTGTTGAAGAAAATATTGGCAGAAAACTTGCCAACCCTATTGAAAGAGATGGCTGTACATGTTCAGAAAGCACAGTGAACCCCAAAGAGTATAAATCCCAACAGGCCTTCACCAAGACATATAATTATCAAAATGTCCAATGCTCAAGACAAAGAGAAAATACTCAAGGCAACAAGAGAAAAAAGAACCATCACATGCAAGGGAAGCACAATAAGATTAAGTGCTGATTTCCAATCTGAAACCAAGAACGCAAGAAGAGCAGCATGACATAGTCAAGGTACTAAAGGAAAAACACTTCCAGCCATGAATTCTCTATCCAGCAAACCTGGCATTCAAAAATGATGGAGAGTTCAAAATATTCACAGATAAACAGAAATTAAGAGAGTATGCTAATAAGAAACCTGCAATTCAAGAAATACTAAAGGAAGTTCTACAGGTTGAAAGGAAAAACCAGAGAGAGAGAGTTGGAGGAGAGTGTAAGAACAACAAAAAAGACAAAAAGAGAGATAAAAACAACATATGACATACATAAACCCAAAGAAAATATAGCTGATGTAAGAAATTCATTGAGAGAAATTACACTGAATGTTAATATATTTAACTCATCAGTCAACAGACACAGATTGGCAGAATGGATAAGGAAATATGACCCATCTATATGTTGTCTACAAGATATCCAACTTACACCCATGCATTCAAGGAGGCTGAAAGTGAATGGCTGGAAAACAATCTTACAAGCAAACTATAACCGAAAAAGGGCAGGAGCAGCTATATTATTATTAGGCAAAATAGACTTTAAATGCGAAATATTGTAAGAGACAAAGATGGACACTATATATTAGTAAGAGGGGTAATCTTTCAAGAAGAAAGAACAATCATAAACATTTATGTACCTAATCGGGGCACCTCAAAATACATGAGGCAAACACTAGAAAAACTAACTGGAGACATAAATACCTCTACAATTATAGTGGGGTGCTTTAATACATCATTATCACCATTAAACACAACATCTAGAGAGAATCAATAAAGAAACAAAAACTGCATAATACATTAGAGGATATGGAATTAATATAAATATAAAAAATGCTAAACACCAATACAGTGGGATACACATTCTTCTAGAGTGCACATGGACCATACTCCAAGATAGAC
>JAQZBX010022482.1:0-31540 GCA_029593785.1 Cabassous unicinctus
GTATATGGGAATCCTGTATTTTATACATGATTGTTCTGTAAACCCATAACTTCTCTAATAAAGAAACAATTTTTCAAAAGAAAAATGAGGACCTAGACTTATTTTCCATGAAGATATATGGCAATATAAATAAATTTAAAATTACAAATTTAAAATACCAACATGGGGAAATATTTTCTCTGTGTGCGGTTATTGCTATTTGTATCTCTCTTTTTTGCATATCAAACAGTACCTGACACATAGTAGGCGCTGAATAAATACTTGTTGAATGAATGAGTTACTGTTTCTTAATCTGTTATTTACACTTTTTATGGATTCTTTTCATGTTAGTGAATGCAAGTCCATATCACCATTTTAATAGCTCTATATTTCATTGTATAATTGAACTATAATTTGTTTAATCTGTTTTCTATTGTTGCATCTTTAATACTTTAACAATTTGTGTATTAAAAAGATATTTGCAGGTCCCAAAAATGCCCCCCTATTATACCTGTTTTCTTCTCCCTGCCCTCAGAACCTTCGGTGGCCACAGCCTCCACATCAATGATGTAATTTCTTCCATTGATAGAATCACAATAATTCTATAGTAGAATACCAGTAAGTCTACTTTAGTTCATAGTTCATTCCCCAGTCCTGATGATTCTGGGATGGTGATGCCCACTCTACCTCTAATTGAGAGGGGGCTTCGATCCCAAATGGTTGATGCATGGGGCTCTCTTGCTTGAAGTTGTAGACTCTCTCAGTTCCTTGGTATGGTGGTTGTGCATCATCTCCTCCTTGTTAGTTGTCCTGGATGAGTCCAATGAACTGGATAGTAGGTGATGCAACTCCATTGAGATTCAGGGCCCAGCTCGCACATGGACAGCCCAAAGATTTATGTCTCTTAGATGTACACTTACCAACTCTAGTACTAATTATAGGTTTCAAATAGAAGGGACAGTAGAGCCATGTGTAGGGAAACCACAACTGAGTCCAACTCTGTCACACTGGGGAACATAAATTCCAAAGTAGGGCCCACTGGCAGGGCACCAAACTCCTGAGCTATCTGCCCTGACTATAATGTCTGGATGTCGCCAGAACCCTTAGGAGCCCCACTATTTGGGATAGTATCTACTTTGGCTGTCAATGAGATCCTGCTGAGACGTGCATAAGTGTAACCTCTGGAATGACCTCCCGACTCACTTTGAAGTCTCTTAGCCATATAAACTCGTTTGTCTTTACCTTTTTCCCCTTTTGGTCAAGGTCTTTATCCAGTTGCATTGCTAGTTGGTGCTTGGTAGTAATCCCTCAGTGCTCATCCCTGGGAGTCATGTCCCACAGTGGGGGGAATTTGTTGCATTTATATGCTGAGTTCAGATTAGAGAGGCCACATTTGTGCAACAAGGAGGCTCTCAGGAGGTAACTCTTAGGGACCCTATAATACTAGGCTAAGTTTCAATTTCAACAGTAATGGTTCATAAGCACAGTCATTAATATCAAGGGCCCATCAATGGACCATCCTCCATCACTAGTCATTTTCCCTGTACTTGGGGGATTCTTGTTGCTCCGTTATAGAATGTGGCAGAACTCCCAGGATGAGAATTTGATATTCTTTTGGCTATTGTGTGAATCTCTACCCACTGTGACAATGCCCCATGAAGATTTGAACACTTTTATTTACCTTATATGTATGCCCAGGTGAACTTCCTCCCATGTATCCCCCATCCCTGACACCCTGCACCAATGATCCTCCCCTGCCACAGTTGTAATTCTGCCACACTTCAGAATCATCCTGAATGCCACTGCAACAATGATACAGGCCATTATATATCTTGCCATAACCTACAGAATTGTGTGGGTGAGAGTGTAAACTACAATGTAAACTATAATCCATGCTTAGTGGCAGTGCTCCAAAATGTGTTCATCAATTGCAATGAATGTTTCACACTAATGTAGGATGTTATTAATGTGGGAAAATGTGAGAGGTGTGGGGAGCGGGGCATGTGGGAATTTTTTTTAATGTAACATTTATGTAATCTAAATAGCTTTTAAAAATATATATATATTATTAAAAAAGATCAAGAGGAATAAGAAATAATTACTTAGGAATCAATGAATTGATAAAATAATATAATTTGTTGAAAAAAGATATTTGGATGATTAATATTGTTAAAAACATGTTTGTATAATCTTTATAATTAATTGGTGTTTTGAAAATGGACTTTTGTGTGTTGAAGCCAAATTAAAGTGAATTTAAAAGTGATTCCATTGGTATTAAATAATTCGCCTTGTCAAATATAGAACAGAGTTTTTATAGGATATCAAAATTAAAGGCAAACCATAAGACACTATTAGGATTGACCAGGAAGATTTCAAAAGAACCAGAGTACTTCTAGTAATGGAAGATAAAATTATTACACTGAAAACTTGAGTGGTTGGGGAGAAGAGTTAAGTGGTTGTAGCCTAAGAGATAATTGATGAACAGGAAGATATATATGGGGGGAAAAAGTCAGCAGAGATTTTAACATGGAATATATCTAGGAGAATTTAACAATATAGAAAATATAATGAGAAAACAAAAACTAGCATATGTCTAATCAGAGATCCAAAATAAAATAATAGAAAGAAATGAGAGAGGAAACGTTTTAATATAAAATAAATGGGAACTGTTGAAAGAGCCATGGGACCTGGAGAAAGTAGGTATCCCAAGAAAGACACATGATAGTGATTCCACTATAGACTGTTTGATGTAAAGTAGGGAATCCTGATGCAGGGTCCCTGTGGTAGATTGTTGCAATAATGTGTGCTAGTGAGCATACCTCCTGGATCCAAGCCTTTGTGTATTTGCTTGGCCCTGAGACTTCTGTTGGCTGATGGGACATCAGCAAATATGAAGCAAGTAAAGGCTTGATAAGTGATTATTCATGGGACCTGGCCTTTTGGAATGCTGCTCTGAGGATTCCATGATGTGCTTGGATAGAAAATAATGTGGAGAAAGAAGCCAAGCTTTAAGCCAGTCCGTCTTGGACTGCCCAGTCCAGTCCAGCCTCTAGCTGAATATGGTCTCATGATGGGCCCCATCCACACACAGAGTCATGAAAAATAAAAATGGTTGTTTTCTGAGCCACTAATTTTTCAGGAGGTTTGAAACTTAGCAATAGCTATCTAATTCAGTCCCCAACATTCTTTTATAATTTAAGAGTAAAGGAAAATCCTCAGCACAGTCTTGAAGTGGTTTTCTTTTTGTTCGTTTTTTTTTTTTATTTTAAAGTCAGCCTTTCCTGCTAATGCATTCAGTTATGTAATACAATGAGTGAATTAGTCAAGGTTTTATATATATGCTATAGATTATTTTATCACTCTAACATACATAGATACACTTTTAGAGAATTAGCATTGCTGCCTTCCCATGGCAGAAATATCTAGGGTTCTGACTGTTTCTCCTTCTGCAACCACACATTTCAGAATCTTCTTACCCCAAACTCCACTGACATACCTTAGGATAATGCTTGCACAATTTTCAGAATTCAGAAAACACTAAAATTAAAAGTAAAATATTTGTCTTACAAAAGCTTGCCAAATTTTTATTTTGTCACCTAAATTCATGAAAAAAAGAAAAAAAAACCTCCCCTAAATACTACCATAATTATTTTGGAAAGATATGGATATATTTAACAGCAAAAATAAAAGAAAGATATAATTTCAAAATAAAGTAGGATCCTTTAAGTTGAAAATATATATATTTGGCTTTATTAAAAAAAACCTAACTTTCAAAAAACTTTCTCATTATGCTAGAGACTGGTAAAAAAATGATAATGGTTTCATAGTAACGGGTAGACCAGTGTATCAGCACACTTGTTTCATTTTCTTTTGTTTTTCCTCATATTTCTCATGCTTATAAAGAGATTGGAAAATATCTTTGTGATTTGGTTGAGTGCTTTCCTTTCATAACTCTAACGTATAATCAAGGAAAGTGTGTGCTTGCCTTTCTGCTCCAGATGTCTTCTCTATTTGGCAGAGCCAAAGCTCCTAGGAGTTCCAATAATAATAATAAAAAGAAACTAACATTTATTCATCCAGATCTATGTTAAGAGTTTTTTATTGATTACTTCATTTATCCCAGCAAACCTACAAAGGTAGGTATTATGTACCATTTTATAGATGGAGAAACTGAGGGTTAGAGAAGTTAAACAAGGTGCTCAAACTCACACAGAACACAGTAGAATCTAGAATTTGAAATTAAGATGTGTGAATTCAGTACCTATGCTATAAGCAACTTTGCTATTGCTATCTCTTCCACTGAATCTATCTTCTTCTTTTATGAAATCAATCCATGCAACCCTGCTTCATTATATTAGTGAATGGCTTCAAACAGATACTTGTAGAAAAATGTAATATGATTTGTTTAATGGCATGGGGACAGTAGAATTTCATGGGCTTTGAAATTACATCAACCATATATTTGGGCCAGTTTCTCAAATTCTTTGAGCCTTAATGCCCTCATATGCAAAATGGAGTTATTTGTGATTATTGAATAACTTTATGAATATGAAGTATTTGAACTAAACCTGATTCATAATAAGTATATAATATGCATTAACTATTTGTATTTTTATTTTGTTTTTATTTCCCCCCAAGGCTTTAACAAGTTAATCCATTTTCTCTCTGTATTGGCTTCTGGAAAGCTCAGAGGAATGTTTTATACTTAACCTTTCTAACTCAACTCAACCTGGGTTTATTGTTGTCCTTTCCTTTCCTCTTTCCTTATACTGTTTCATTTTTGTCTTTTGTCTAGTGGTAATTGTTTTAGAGTGCTAAAGACTGCGAAGGCAGTATACCAGAACTGGGTTGGCTTTTACAATGAAGATTTATTAACTTAAAAGCTTATAGTTGTGAGGCTGTGAAAGTGTCCAAATAAAGGCATTATCAGGAGATGCTCTCTCCCTGAACTGCAGCTGTGGGCAATCAGACACGTGGTGACATCTGCCAGTTTCTGCCTTCTCCTCCAGGCTCCTTTGCTTTCAACATCTGGCTGTTCCTTCTGTGACTTTCTCTCTCCTCGGTTCCATTGATTTCAGCTATTTCCTCTCGTGGCCTTCTCTCTCAGCTTCTATAGGTTCCTCTCTGAGATCTTTGGTGTTTTCTCTCAGTCTTTGCAGATTCTGGGACTTTCTCTCTCCTGGGTTCATTCCATTGATAAAGGACTCTAGTAAGGATTAAGACCCATCTTGGACTATTCCTTACTGAAGTATTCTAATCAAATGGCCCTTAACTGAATCTAATCAAAAGGTTCCAACTACCATAGGTTCACACCCACAGAAATAGATTAATTCAAGAACATAATTTTCTGGGGTCCACAAAAGCCTCAAACGACCACAGTAATCAATCAGTTTTTATAATAATGTGATATACCCATTAGGTATAGGAAGTCTCTTTTAGATGTAGCAGAGATACATAAATATGCATAAATCTAAGACTCCATATGTATTTGCCTTCCAAGTAACATATTAGAATGAGTTGAAATGGGTTTTTCAATTGCTAATGAGAGTTTCCTTGAGGTCTCTTGGAAAGTTTTACCAGAATCAAAGAGAAATCTCAGTCATCAGTCCATGCATGCGACTGATATGAGAGCAAAGGCATATGACTGACCTATAAAAACAATTGCTGTAAAATTGTCTGTGGGGTATGTGTTTGTACTATGAAAAATTTTGTTTACACAATTCTACCTGCTTATAAGTAATGTATAATTTTTTGAGGGGGAAAGATCCTCTTTTTATAATTTAGAGTTGCAGTTGTTACTAATTTAATATAAGTTGTAGTCAGATTTGTTAAAAGAGTTATTCAAGATTTGAAGGATAACAACCATAAAAGGAAAGACAAAAGAAAATATTTTTCAAGGCTTTTTCCCCTAAAAATATAGAAAGAGAATGATGGTGATAGTTAATTCTGTGTTAGGGAGAAAATATCTAATATAAGCAGGTAAGTCACCAGCTAATGGCTTTAGATCAAGTCTGAAATGGAGCCAACAATAATCGACCTTGTACAATTCTGAGGTAGTCTATAATCTCCTTTCCTAAGAGACAATTACTATCCTGTTTACCTCCACCATTGTAGAGATCAGCTGGTGCACTCTTATTCTCTAGTTCAGTCTTCAGCATTACTAGTGGAAAAATGTTTTTCATGGAAGGCTTATGTTTAATTATATATTGAAGTGCAATGATGACACAAATTCTTATGGTCTATGACTTTAATTTATTTTCCCAATTCTGTTCTTTCCATTGCCTTTATCCTTTGATTCAAAATTAATTCTAGGTTCTTCCTAGACAGAAATGGAAAAGGATCAGACTGGTCTTTTTAATAGTACTTTTGAAAGTTTGAAACTTTTATAAAATCTTCACAGAGGCTTCGGAATCTTAGGCCAACTAAATACCAATTTGTTTCTGATTCACTCAACTCACTTAAAATGTTTTAAACTGCTATGTTTTAGATGCATGTGTGTGTGTGTTTGTGTTTGTGTGTATCCTTGCATCTAAGTGGCTGAGAGTCTAGATGAGACCTACAAAAAGAGAAAATCACTATAATATGGCATCACATAGTATACTTTGGGAGCACTAACAAAACCATGCTTTGAAGGTTAGATAGAACTAGACTGTCAAAAAGAAAAGAAGGGCTTCTAAGCAAAGAAAGTATGTGAAAAACATAAAGCCATGAGACAGAAAGTGTATTCGGTGAAATTTCTACTTCTGAATCTGAACAGGCAAGCTTTACAAATGGTCTGTTTTATTCCTCATGAAGGAGAATCACTGTGGGAGTTTGCTAAACCCAGATTTGCATTTTATCAAAATTGTTTGGATGGCAGTATGTAGCTAACAAGATTTTGGCCTGAAGATTTGGATATAAAGGCTGATCCCAGTTCTGTGACCCACCACTGATGGATTCAGTATATCTATATTAATTAGGTAGCCTGGGGCTTTGATCAAGCCCTAATTTGTGAACTTTCAGACTCCAGAGGAAAATCTTTTACTTTTTCTTCTTACAAACAATAGTATCAATGTTAATTACAGAAAGTTTAGAAAATACAGAAGGGCATTGAGAATAAATTGAAATAATCTATAGCCCTACCACTTATTATTGGCTTCTATTAAAGTTTGGGCATAGATTCTTTTACTATTTTTTCTGTATATATGATTTTCCACAAAATGGTATCATAATAAGACTATTGTTTTATCATCATTGCCTTACTATTCCCAATATATTTTGCAACATTTTTATGATATTTTGTATATTTTCTAAAATGATACTTTATATTTTTTCTCAATTTCATTACAATTTTGTGCTGTCATCACCTCAGTCAATTTTAGAATGTTTCTACTACTTGAAAAGAAAAAATCCTATACCCCCTTATACCAACATATTGTTGAACCTTAGTATTGATAAAGAGCCTTCTTTGCCATTGATGCACAAATATTATAATTTTACTTTTAACTATAGTCCATAAATTGCATTAGTTGTATTTTTCCCTGTTCTATCACATTCTTAACACCTTGTAATAGTGACATACATTTGTTCTAGTTCATAGAACATTATTGTATTTGAACTATTAACAACCATTCTAATACACCACCAAGTTCACTATGTTATACAGTCCTTAAATTTTCCCTCTAGCATTTTTTTCAATTGACATTTAGTCCCTAGAGTCCCCTTTCAGCCACAATCACATTTATAAATCAGCAGTTAGTTATATTCACTATAGTGTGTTACCATCAACCCTATCCATTTCCACACAGTTACAATGAACCTTATTTAAAAATCTATATTCATTAAGCATCACCTCCCTCTTTTCCACCTTCTTCTCTCTCCGAATAACCTATACATATTAGTGAGACTATACACTATTTGTACTTTTGCATCAGGCCTATTTCACTCAATATAATGTCCTCAAGGTTCATCCATATTGTCATATGCATTCCAACTTCACATGTCTTCTTACAGCTGATTAGTATTCCATCATATGTACATGCCGCATTTTGTTTATCCACTCATCAGTTGATGGATACTTGGGTTGTGTCTATCTTTTAGCAATTGTGTATAATGCCACTATGAACATCAGTGTGCAAATATCTGTTAACCTCCCTGCTTTCAGTTCTTCTGGGTATATTCCTAGTAGCAGGATTGCTGAATCATATAGCATATCTATATTTAGCCTCCTGAGGAACCACCAAACTGTCTTTCACAGAGGCTGCACCATTCTACATTCCCACTAATAGTGAAGGAGTGCTCCTATTTCTCTATATCCTCTCCAGCGTTTGTAGTTTTCTAATTTTTTAATAATGGCCATTCTATAAGGTGTGAGGTGATATCTCATTGTAGTTTTGAACTGTATTTCCCTAATAGCTAGTGATGTTGAACATCTTTTCATGTGCCTTTTGGCCATTTGTATTTCCTCTTTGGAAAAATGTCTATTCAGGTCATTTACCGCCCCCCCTTCCTTTTTTAATTGTGTTGCGTGTCATTTTATTTTTGAGTTGTATGATCACTTTCTGTAACATGGAAATCAAACCCTTAATGGATATGTGGTTTACAAATGTTTTTACCTATTGAGTAGGCTGCCTTTTCACCTTCTTAACAAAGTCATTTGAAGCACAAAAGTGTTTAATTTTGAAGTAGTCCCTTTTATCTATTTTTTCTTTCATTACTCATGCTTTAGTTGTAACGTTTAAGAAACCACCACCTATCACAAAATTTTGAAGATGTTTTCCTACATTTTTTTCTAGGAGTTCCAGTTATAGCTCTAGCTTTTATATTTGAGGTCTTTGATTCATTTTGAGTTAATTCTTGTATAAGGTATGAAATAGGGACCTTCTTTCCATTTTTGGTTATGGATATTCAGTTTTCCCTTCATCATTTGCTGAATAGACTTTTCTGACCCAGCTCGGTGGGTTTGACAGCCTTGTCAAAAATCACCTCATCATAGATGTGAGAGTCTGTTTCTGAACTCTCAATTCAATTCCACTGGTCAGTACATCTATCTTTATAACAGTGCAATCCTGTTTTTTCTGCTGTGGTTAAGCAATATGCCTTAAAATCAGGAAGTAAAGAGCCCTCCAAAGTAGTTGTTCTTTTTAAAGATATTTTTGGCTATTTGGGGCCCCTTACCTTCCAAATAAATTATATAATTGGCTTTTAAATTTCTGCAAAAAGTTTTTGGAAGTTTTATTGGAAATGCATTGAATCTGTAAATCAGTTTGGGTAAAACTGACATCTTAGCAATATTTATTCTTCCAATCCATGAATACAGAATGTCCTTCCATTTATGTAAGTCCTCTTTGGTTTCTTTTTGCAATGTTTGTAGTTTTCTGAATAAATGTTCTTTATGTCCTTGGTTAAGTGTGTTCCTAAATATATGATTCTTTTAGTTGCTATTGTAAATGGAATTTTTTTCCTTACTTCCTCCTCAGGTTGCTCATTAGTAGTGTATAGAAACACTGATTTTTAGATTAAATGCTGATTTTTGCATTTAATTTTGTATCCTGCCACTTTTCTGAACTCTTTTATTAGCTCCAGGAGCTTTGTTGTGGATTTTTTCAGGATTTTCTGGGTATAGGAGCATATCATCAGCGAATAGCGGAGAGTTTTTGTCAGTCTAGCTAAGGTTTTCTTGATTTTGTCTGTCTTCTCAAAGAACCAACTTTCAGTTTTGTTGATTCTCTCTATTGTTTTTTTGTTTGTTCTCAATTTCATTTTCTTTCTGCTCTAATCTTTATTATTTCTTTCCTTCTTCTTGTTTTGGGAATAGTTTGCTGTTCTTTTTCTAGTTCCTCTTGGTGTTCATTTAGGTCTTTGATTTTAGTCATTTCTTCTTTTTTTTTTTAATGTAAGCATTTAGAGGTATAAATTTCCCTCTCAGCACTACCTTACTGCATTCCGTAGGTTTTGATATGTTGTATTCTCGTTTTCATTTGTCTCAATATATTTAATGATTTCTCTTGAAATTTCTTATTTGGCCCACTGATTGTTTAAGAGTGTGTTGTTTAGCCTCCATAATTTGCTAATTTTCCCATTCCTACCTATTATTGGTTTCCAGCTTCTTTCCATCATGATCAGAGAAGGTACTTTGTGTAATTTCAATCTTTTGAAATTTACTGAGACCTGTTTTTTGATCTAACGTGGTCTATCCTGGAGAAAGATCCATGAGCACTTGAGAAGATTATATATCCTGCTGTTTTGGGGTGCAGTGTTTTATATATGTTTCTTAGGTCTAGTTCATTTATCATTTATCTTGGCTGTCAGGATGTTTTTTTTCTTTCTGTACCTTAAATATATCATTCCACTGCCTTCTTGCCTCCATAGTTTCTGATGATACATGGCAGTTAGTCTTATTGAGCATGCCTTGTATGTGATACATTGTTCTCTTGCTGCTTTCAGAATTTTCTCTTTATCTCTTGCATTTGACATTCTGACAATAGGTTTCTAAGAGTAGATTTATTTGGATTTATTCTGGTTGGAGTCCATAGTCATTCTTGGATATTGATATTTATGTTTTACATAAGGGTTGGGAAATTTTCAGCCATTATTTCCTCAGATATTCTTTTTGCCCTTTTTCCATTTGCTTCTCCTTCTGAGACTCCCATAATATGTATGTTTGTGCATTATGTGCTGTCATTCAATTCCTTGGGGTCCTGTTCAGTTTTTCCCATTCTTTTCTCTTTCTCTTCTCCTGCTTGTTCAAGTTCAGTTTCTCTATCTTCCATTTCACTTATTTCTGCCATTTCGTATCTGCTGTTACATGCCTCTAATGTATTTTTAATCTCATCCATTGTGTCTTTTCTTTCCATAAGATCTGTTCCTTTTGTTTGCAAGCTTTCAAATTCTTCTTTATGCTTACTCAGTGTCTTCTTAATATCCTTTATCTCTGTAGCCCTATTTTCCTTCAACTCCTTGAATTAATTTTGGAGATTTGTATGAACAACATGGATTAGATTTCTTAAGCCCTTGTCAAGATTTTTAATTTGTTCCTTTGCCTGGGCCATATCTTCCTGTTTCTTAGTATGTCTTGTATTTTTTTGCTGACATGTATGTATCTGACTCTGTTGGTGAATTTGCTCTCATGGTCAATTTCTCTCACTTGCCTAGTGGTTTTGTTTCATAGCTCTTTGATTTTTGGTTAAATTTATTCTAAATCACACAAACAAAACAGGGCCAGGGATCCAATAATGGGGCAGAGACCAGATCCAAATGGACCTGGAGTTAGGGACATGAGAGACTCCAAAAAGCTTTAGTATCTTTCACTTTCTTGGCCTGCCAGCAGATGGTGATCTTCAGCAAACCTTTCCACAGAGGTGACTCTTTCAACCTCTACTGGCTTGTATTTCTGGGCTACCTAGAAACCCTATTCAAAGTGGGTTCACTAAAGAGAAACCACACTCAGCCTTCTGCCACACACTTTCTCTTCAAAGGAAAGAAAATGTCTGTTCCCCTCTCAGTTTACTGCTTTAGCCACAGATTTTACCAAGGCTGTTTGCCTCAAGGGTGAGTGAGGAATTGGTGCTGTTCCCAGCTAAGGGGGTGAGTAACTATGGTTTTCGCTTCAGTCTCTGTCCCTTTCCCTCCTGGACAATTCGTGTGGTACCCTCCTGGTCTGCAGATCCCCAAAGTAGCTCCTTTGAACAGTTTTTGTCTTTCCACCATTGTTTTTGAAAGAGAGTTGAGCCCTGCTGACCACTCCAATGCCATGTTCCAGGAAGGCTTCAATACTTTATATTTTTATTATAAAAGCAACCATATACTCTTGTGAAAAACAGGATCTATATTTAAGCAAAAATAAGATGATAATGAGTGTAGCAGTTTGATATTATTTATGAATTCCAAAAAGAAATATGATTATGTTTGTTAACTGGTCAGTTTCTCTGGCATGATAACCTTTTGATTATATTAGATTCAGCTGAGATGTCTGATTAAATTATGTTATGGTTAGGACTCCACATTAGAGTGAGACTCAGCGTTGAGTCCCAGCCCCTTTGGGGAGAGAACAGATGCTCATATGGAAGTAAACACACGGAGAAGGAGAACACAGAGGCAGATACACGGGAAGAGAGAGTGCTCCATAGACACGGTCCTGGGAAGAAAGATGAGTCTGACAGTCTACAGCTGACCTTGTGGACATCACAGAGTGGCTGAGCCCAGAAAGAAAAAAGCCCTGGGGAGAAAGACAAACCTTATGCCTGCCTACAGCTGAGATAGGAAGAAGCTGGGTCCATGGAGCCTTAAGAGGAAAGAGGAACGCTGAACCCTCACAGACATTGCCTGCCATCTTGCTTCAACATGTGGCAACAGACTTTGATGAGGAAATAACTTTGAGTTGGACTGTTTAGGGTCTTGTAACTGTAAGCTACCAACCCAAATAAATACCCTTTATAAAAGCCAACAGTGTTCTGATACTTCGCATCAGCACCCCTTTGGCTGAGTAATACAATCACTCATAATCTCTCCCCCTAAATATAATAATATATATTTTACTTTATTCTCCTATATTGGCTTCATCCAATCAACATCGAAACATACTAAAGCTTTTTACTTGTTGAACCAAACAACAACAAATCCTTTAATAGTGTCTACTATGTACCGGCATTGTTCTAAGAACTTTAAATATGTCAATTAGTTTTTTTTTTTTTCTTCGTAAAACCTGATAAGTACTATTAATGTCACTAATTTTAAGATGAAGGAATTGAGGCCCAGAAAGGTTAAGTAACTTATCTAAGACCACACAGCTAAGAAGTGGCAGGGCCAGGGCCAAACCCAGGCCATCTGGTTCCATATTTTTTTTTTTTTTTTTTACCGGGAGGTCCTGGGGATCAAACTCGGGTCCCTCCATGTGGGAGACTGATGCCCAACCATTTGAGCCACATCCGTACCTGGTTCCATATTTTATGACATTGAATAGTGTGTTGTATTCTTCTCCATTAATATTATATTTACTTCAAATAATTGCTTTATTTACCCCCAGAACTTCGCAGCTGAACATCTCTGAAAAGCTAAATATATTTTATGATTGCATTTCCTCATATTCCAACTACTCCATAACATACTTCAATCTAGCACCTTTTTATACCAATTTACCAAAATTTTATATTTGTAACAGTTTCCAACAAATTTCAATCCAGTGCATACTTTGAGGACTCAATTTACATGCATTCTCATTTCACCCAGGGCAAAGAATCCCTCACTCTCTTCTCTTGGTTGCCATGGTACAACTCTTCTGATATTCCACCTAAATCTTTATACCCTCCTTTTCAGCCTCCAATGCTAAACAGTAGTTTTCAACCCAGCTTCTAAATATTATATAGCTTCATAGCTTGGTCACAGCCCTTCCTGTCTCTTTATGCTACATCTTTCCCTGGGAGTCCACCAATTTCCACAGCTTAAAATGCCATATATTCATGTACCTTCCAAATGTGCATCTGTAGATCATATCTCTATTCTGAGCCTCAGACTTATATATCATGTTACCTCAGCATTGTCACTTGATATCTTAAAGATTGCCTTAAAATACTGGATATTCAAATATATTTTCTTACCACTTTTGCCAGCTTAGTAAATGTCTATTCCACCCGTAAATTCAAGCTAATAATTAAGGAGCAATCTTTACATTTCCCTCTTCCTTACCACTCACACTCAGTCAAACATTTAAATTCCATCAATTGCAATTTCTAACTTTCTCAAATCACTTGACTTAACTTATCTCTTCTTCCATTACCAAAACCTAAACCAACATCATTTCTCACCTGGCAATAGCACTCTTGTCTCTCATCCACTTTTGTTTTTCTCCTATTCATTTCATTTTCCACATAAAAGGATGTTTTGAAAATAGATGTCTAATGAAATCATTCCCTGGCTTAACATTCTTTGGTGTAGCCTATTACTACTTTTTATTTCATGCTTAAAGTCTTTCATAGAGTTTACAAAGCCCTCTACCCTAGAGCCTCAACCTCCTACATGCTGTTACTTCCATCCACAAACTGACCTCCCAGTCAGCTACCTTCCCCTATTCATCACTTGGTTCTTAGCTTATATTTCACTTTCTAGGGAAGACTTCCTTTTTCTCAAAATCTAAGTTGCATTGCCTTTTTCAAAGCACAGATGATTTTTTTTCCTAGCACTATTCATAATTCTAATTAATTATTGATTTTGTCATTACTTGTTTACTCTTTTTTCTCCCTTGCCACATTGTAAGCCTTTGAGGGTAGAAACTGTGACCATTTATTTTCTGTTGTATAACATAAGACATATGAATCAATCAGTGGAGGATATTTTTTCTTTGTAGTTGTCTTTGGAAAGAAGAAGACCATAGATAATAAGACACAGAGTTTTGATAATGTTTATGCTTCTTTAAAATGTGTTTTCTGATAGGCAGCAGCAGATGGCCGAGTTCCTGAAGCTAACAGTGTGGTGTCTCTCTTGAACCAGTAATAGGTTTACATGTAAAATGAGGTTTTCTCAAGTACACAAGTAAATGTGCCATAAAATATTTCAAAGTGCCAATATGTATATATAGGGCAGAGGACTGAAATGATTGTTCTATGAAACTAATTTAAGCAGGTGCTGGTTTTGAGAACATTTTTACTCTGCTTTATGAAGTATTCCCCTTGGGAAGAGAGATCAGGAATTGTTACATGGCAGTACAATAATAGTGCAGAGAAGTTTATTGATATTTTCTTTTCATAATGAGTGGTGTCTCCTCTGAATAAGAGCAAAATATACTGCAAGGAAATATGATAAAGTGACTTTATGATCCTAGGGTATTTAGGATCTACATATATTTCACATGTATTTCTTATCATACTGTATATCTTTGAAAAAGCTTTTAATTCTCCATGAAATTTTTATTTTAAAAATTAAATTATCTCAGCACTGATGAGTTGTGGGCAAAGTTTTAATTTACAGGGTTGCTGATAGCAAATCAGAAGGAATGATGGCTCCAAAGCATATAAATATATATTAGTCAATAAGTTATCAAAATGAAATTATTTTTGCCATTATACAATCAATTAGGTTCTTAAAATAAGAAATTCATTTAATTACAAAGATATTAATTTCCCAAATGATAAATGTCTACCACTTATTCTTTGTGTTTATCAAGGATGTTGTAAGGATAAGAATAGAAAGGGATATTAAGGCTTTAATAATGTACATTATAGGAATAAATTAATAAAATTTGCATGCATAATTATGGCTAATTTAGCATATTAAATTGACTCTTAGATCTTCACTGTTATATGACACATTTTAAAATTACATAGTAAGGTAACTGAAGATATAAAATGTATATAATGTATATAATTAAAGTATAAAATTATATGTATGAAATGCACAAATAAAGGCATATCATAACAATGGTGTGTTAAAAATATCCATCTGTGATAGAAAGAGATAGGTGAATAGAATTAATGAAGACTCAAAGATACACAATTATTTGAAAAAAATGAGTCCACATCTCATCCACATGTTATCCCCATTGGATTGTAGAGTTCCTGGAGTGTTATTGGTCATAACTATTTTTATGAATAACATTATTATTCATAAATGTTTACTGAAACATTAGATGACTGAAACAAATAGATGACTGCATTTTCCCAGAGTTTGTGTAAATAATACTTCTATTATACTATCTAGTACTAGCCTATTCTGGAATTAGTAGGCAAGGAAGAAATGAATATAAATTTTGAAACACTTAGGAAAAAAACTCATCATGCACAGTTTGATAATTTTCTTTGTTATGGATATGTATATCTTTGGTAATTTTACTTATTATCCCATGGTATTTTCTTAATAATTTTCTCCAGTTAATATGATAGAATTAATTATATCAGTGCTTCATTATGTTTCTCAGAAAGCATAATCATATTTAGGTATCTCTGGGGAGATCTGGGGAGATAGCATATCTAATCAATAACTACAAGCAAGCAAACAGAACATACATTGTTATACTATATAAAGTCTTTCTTAAAGACATGGTCAAGGGCAAAGTGGTTTCTATTTGTAGTTGTTTTGAATTTTAATCCACAATCTTAGGTGTACAGAGAACATATTCCACACAATTATTTATCTGTCTGTAACCAAGCTCTAGTTCTTATTGTGCCAATTCCACTAAGGTGGTGAAAACTTTATCAGAGTCAATTTAGGGTCCCTTATACTCTCTCCCTCTGTGTACAAGGTCCAGTGCGTCTATTATAAAGGGTCACAATAATTGGAACAGCGCAGGGCTGGTGGTGTTAAATACCTGCCTGGTAATCAAGTCATGTGCCTGTAAGGTAAATGTTGAGAAATCCATTTTATCCTTGGTCTAGGTCCACACATTTTAGTATGACATCGTTTCTTATTTTCATGGTTCCTTTAGTTTAAGGAGCTAAGAAGGGGTCACAGAAATCTTTCTGCTGCTTCTGTTTCATTCTGGGGCATATAAAACTCTGTCAGACTCCCCATGGTCCTGTATACTTAGACAATGAAGGTATTACCTCTCTGGGTTCTTGCCCTCAACTCCTACAGCCTCTCTGGGGGAGAGTTTCCTCGTGTCTAACCTCTGGGGGAGAATCTCTTCGTGTCTAATGTATTCAGGTGTTTTCATAAAAAGTATAATTTAGTAGCTTAGAGTCCCTCTCCCTGTGATCTACTTTCTTCTATTCTCTCATAACCTTCCTTCAATCTGTCATCACCCCAGCCTGGAAAATCTTTTCCTTGCTAGAGAGAAAATTCTCTATTCTTAAATTTTCCTACCTGAGGTAGTCCCTGTGTATGGCATTTATGCCATTTCTTTAGTCTTCTGTCAGAATTGTTAATGAATGAAAACAATTTACAGCTTTCTGAGAACCAAGAAGGAAAAGTAAAATAAGAAATCGGTGTATTCTAAATATATAAATTCTTTACTAACAGAAGAAAATTGCATAATATAGTATATCTATACTCATTCATTTTACAGAGTTGTATTAGCTAATAAATTTAATTAACCTTTATGTAGTTGATGATATGTATTACCGCCATGACATAAAACTGTTGTTAGCTACTCATTAGCTTATAACATGTTAATGATTGTACCTCCCTCTTACATTTTTACTTCCTTTTAACCACCAACCTTTGGAGGCTGTGTCTGTGAATAGGACAGGATTAAGGATGTTGAGAGGAACATGTCTGGTTAATATTTTCCATTTTTAATTTAATGCTTAAATATCTCAAAAGCTTCTCCCTGTTTGTTGGTTGAAAGTGATAGATTCGAATTTACTATATGAAAACGATATTTCTACAAATTGGTATTTTTCTTTGAAATTTCTATGAAATGCTAACATATTATTATGCCATCAGATCAAGTTTGAAACTACTGCACAATTACATTTTATAAGACTACTATGATAAAGTATCACTAGATAAACCAGAATTCTGTTGAATAAGTATAATAGTCACATGTTTAAATACTAATACTTGCCTTATAATAGATATAAAGCAAATATTTCAGTCTTAAATTCTTTACTGGTTTTTCCTACATGCATACAAAAAGTTACCCATTGATGTCTGACCTATCATGCATCAGTTGTTTTTGGTAAACACTGAATATGTATTGCCTAATTTAATCCCCAAAAGATTCATGGGATATACACTGTTATTATCTCCATTTCAAAGACGAAAAATGAAGATTTTAATTTATATCTTATCTATGCCAGAGTATAACCTCATAACCACTTTGCTATAATGCTGTTTGTAAAACACAGTTAAAATGTTGGTATCCTTATGTATTCATCTACCGAAGGTGATTGATAGTTTAAACTGGGCCAACACTTACAAGTATTTAGTATGCCTGCTACCTACAGTGAGTCATCAGGTTTAAAATATGTTTAATCTAAGATGTAATAACCCTTTGTTTTTCATGTGTACCTGTTTTTTTATACAAAATATATATGGTTAATAGAGCTTATGAGAATAATTATTTGACTGTTGAAGTCTTGCTCTACCCCTGCAAATTTTCATTTGCTCCTATGAAATATTACAGGTTTCATTTCATGGAATAATTTGTTTTTAGATCTGGTGGAATTCCTGGATGATCAAAAATGATATTGCAATAACTTTACATAATATGTTCCATACTCTTCTCTTTAAATTACATGTTTTATGAAGAATAATTATTCCATTTTTCAATTCAAAAGGTAATAAATAGTCCTTCACTAAGCCATTCCCTCTTTACACAGAAGAAACTAAACTTTCAATTAAATATATGTTAAATTTTGTTTTAAAATATTTATATCTAATTCAACTGAATGGATTTATTCAGCACCTGGCATTGTACACTTTTATAAATGACAGACAATGCTTGGATTAGATCTTCTTTTTAATGCTAATAGTAAACATTGAACGACAGGTAAATTAAAATAGGAATTATCTTAAATGAATAAATGAAATCTGAAAGAGTTAAGAGAATCACTCTCTGTTGTGTCAGTGAAGCCCTCCTTACTCAGTACAATCTTTAAAGGAAAATTGGCTTTTTTAAAAAAAGAGTAAACAGATTTAGGTTTATAAAAATGTCCTATTTTGTTAATTACAGCAGATCATGTTTCTAATTTATTTTGGTGCCTATTTAAAAATTATTTAAGGTTGGGGACGGATGTGGCTCAAATGGTTGGGCATCCGTCTCCCATATGGAGGGACCTGGGTTTGATCCCCGGGACCTCCTGGTAAAAATAAAATACAAAAAATAAAAAATAAATAAAATAAATAAAAATAAATCTATTTAAGGGAAATGCTTTTAGAAATAATATATGAATGAAGCTATCTTCAGAGGGATGTTATATCATAATCTTGGTAAGATATGATGAAATTTAATGACATGTTTCAAATCAATGGCAACCTACCTTCTGTTTTCTGATTCCAGTGATCCTTTCAAAATTGTTGTAGCATTACATTTTTTCTCCTTCATTGATGCTTTTCCATTGTAGTCATTACCTCATCCCTAATTTCATTAGGTAATTATAAGAGAAATGAAATCTCATAAAAATGACTTACCTAAATTATATTGTGTTGGTAATCATAATATGAAAAAAGTATGTGAGAAATAAAAAAAAAAAATTGGCAAGATTTATTTGATACAATTTCCCTTTCAAAGATAGAATCAAATTAATTTTCTTTTCTTTTCTTCTCCGAATAGCCATTATTCAGAAATATATAAATATAAAAAGTTCATAATTGGACTGATAGGCAACAATATGATGATCACTAATTTTTAAGCTGTTGAAGTGCAGAGCGATATTATTAAATTATGATATTTTTAATAAGTAAAAAGTCTCAATACTTTTCCTTCACTCATTCTTTAGATGAAGGATTTTTAAAATTTTAGTTAATTCAAAAGTACAGCTTTTGGATTTATGTTGTTTTTTTGCCACATGCAATGATAATTTTAATCAAATATTTGCTTACAAACTTTAATGAATCTGTGAAAGATGCCACAAAAAACAAGTAGCAAAGACACAGCCCTGCCTCCTTAGCATATGCCCTTGTTCAGCTATTCAACATTCACAAAATGAATATTAAACATATGGCTCCTCGATTAATTGGCCTCACAGAGTAACTGCACTCCAGGTGCTTGTCACAGAGTATAATCCTGAATTAGCCTCAGGTCAATATGTTTCTAAGAACGGCCAAAATAAATCACATAGAGGTTTGCTTTGTTTGATTGATGGTCTTCTTTCCTCTGGATCCTCTGAAATCTACTCTAGGACTGAAACAGAACATCTGAGAGCCATCTACATGGACACTATTATCTTGCCTGTCCCTACCTCCACACCTTTATAAATGTTTTTACTGAGCTGAAGGGCACTATACCAGCAACCTTTATTGAAGACGTTTTAGGAATCATGGTTCTGTATTGGGTCAGTAGGTGCTCTCTATGAGGATTCATTGCTAGTCTCATAATAATGTTAATTTGACTAAATGAGTTTCAGTAAGGTTTAAAGGGAGAAACTCTGGGTTTAGGAATGACTGACCAGAGATAAAGGGAAAATAATAACTGAAGTGTTCCTTTAACTTTACAATAGAAACTATTTTTAGCTTCATACTTGATTTTACATAACATTGCAAGAATGTTTTCAATTTGTCACTCATTGTCTACTCAAAGAGAGTTTTCAAATTAAAAAATGTTAATTGTATGATTTAAAATAATACTGAGGCCAGTAATTAAGATTCCAAAACAGTCTTAGAAGTAGCAAGACACATTCCCACGCTTTAATGAAAGACAGGTTTTCTGAGGATGGAGGACCAGAGTAGGTATTGTGTTATGCCCAAATAAAGAGAAAAATAGGGCTAATTGTGGCTAAGAGAGCAAGAGCTTTGGTAGCAAGTTGTGAAGAACAAATAAACAAATTATAAAATAAGTTAGCACATACAAGTTTATATATAGGCTGGGGTATTTTCGTCTCTCAAAATTGTCATAATGAAGACAGTGTCTCTGGAATTATGCTCAAGGTCCCTGTACATAGCTCTTTGACAACATACTGACCTTATTTTTGTTTCTGTTTTTATATGCACACATCTCCTGCCTTCTATAAGATTCACACACATGCACATGCTCACACAAACACATACACACCATCTTTGAAATGAATTGAGGAGAATAGACATTTTTGACATTACCACAAAATAATTATAGTCTATTTTGTAATAGTGCAAGACAATAGTTGTTAATAAGAGGTAATAATAATTTGAAAGAATTATCTTCCTTGGATTCTTACCATTTGGGAAAGGGCACTGTGAAATTATTCTAAATAAAGAGAAAGAATATTTTCACATTAGAAAATTAACTTTTGAAATGGCCTAATGTAGTCTTAGTATTGAGTGTAGTTTCTTCACACAACTAAATTTTATATATTTCTTATATCCATTTTTATGTGCTATGATTATAAGAAGTTGGAAGTTTTTAAATCTTGAAATAGGCTGATTTTTTTTCATGTATCTAAACACTGACAGGATGCCAGATGAAACTGAACTAATACAACTTAATATCAAGGTATCAGTTTTTCTATTACAAAATTATTTTCCTATTGGCACTAAAATATATTCATGTTTTAAAGTAGTCCTACTCATTCTACCATAATAACGTTTCAGTAGTTCTTTGCATTGATGGTGTGAGATTGTCTTGGATTTTTTTTTTTTTCCAGAAACTAGAATGTATAAACCAAATACATTTGGAAAAGTGATTCTGTTGCAATGAAATTACTCTGAACACGGAGGTTGAGAGAGGTCAGGGGAAGAACAGCTGAAGAAGATCCTCTCTCGAGCTGATCCCCAGAACGCTTTTTTTTCAGGATTTTTTCACAGTTAAGGTCAGGGTGAACATGCAGGGGAGCGGAGCAGGCAGGTATCAGGCACCTGAGGGCTGTAAGTAATCTCATAAGAATTCCAGGCTGATAATAGGGAAGCAGGATTACAGAAACATTTAGTGATATATTTAGGAGATAAGATGGGAGATAAGGGAGCTAAGATAAGCAGGAACTGATAGTGGTGAATTCTCTGTGTGGGCAGAGAAACAGGCCTCCAAGCTATTTCTTAGATGTAAGGATCACAGGGTTCCCACAAAGATACATACCTTTAACTGGTTGTTTTAAATAATGGTATAATATATACATTTATATATAAAATAAATACATATGTACTTATAATTTTGACAAAATGAATCAAAATATGTTGTTCACTTAGATCTGTACTATTTAGGTTAAAGCCATATTATGCATGATTTAACACATTGGTAACATATATAACCTTCCTTTTCCCAAATTCTTAATTCCTGAGAAATCAAATAGAACATGACACAAGCATTTTAATAAGTGAAATATGTGTTAGAATATTGCTGAAATAAAATATATTTAATTCAGTAAAGCTAGAAGGAAGGTAGATAGACTAGATGGATAAATAAACAGACAGACAGGAATTTAAAAATACTAAATTGTTGATTATTTTAGAAAGATAATTCTAAAAAATGTTTCACTGGTTCAAGTGCTAATAACAAATATAGGGTAAACCAAAAACATCAAGCAATAGTTTTAGGATTGATTGAAAACTTGAGAATTTAAAATGAGTACAAATTAATATTATGATTAATAAGTAATATTTTTATATAAGAATCATGATATCTCCTGTACTTATATGTGAACAATAATAATTATGGATGACTTCACTTAATAGCACATTTAAAATATATTTTTTATAACCCCCCCTAAATTTATAGATTATTTTACCAAGTACTTTTACCTCATTAGTTTCCATAGTAAATCATTGTAGTAAATAGAGTAGGTATTAATATGATTGTCCCAATTCTGCAGGTGAGAAAATTAAAATATAGAAATACCACATATTAAAAACCTCATATATAATAAAATTACATTTAAATGTTATAATTTTGTTATTTTTTTCTCTCTCCACCTCATATATATCAATAGAAATGGCAGAGTAGAGGCATAGAGATTAATTCAATGTGAATCCTGCCCTCAGCTTGCTTATGTCCTTTTAGTAGATATAGGAATCTTTTATAAATAATGATCATGCAAATTTTAGAGTGGTAAGCATAATCATAAAGGTACTGATAAATCACTGTGGGGCCCTACTTATCTAGAATTTACAAGAATGATATACTAGGGAAAAATTTATGAACATACTTGCAAGAGGTTTTTAAATAGCTAACACTGAGCACTTAATATGTGATAGGTATATGCATTATCACATTCAAACCTCAAACAAATCCTTTTTTACATAAGTGCACTGTTTTAGTTTCTTAGGCTGCTTAAAGCTATACTGTGAAATGGTTCGGCATAAACAATGGGAATTTATTTGCTTACGGTTAGAGTCTAGGAAGATGTCCAAATTAAGGCATCATCAAGGTAATGCTTTCTTTCTGAAGACAGCTCTTGGCAATCCTTGGCTTCTCAGCCACATAACAAGGCACATGGCAAGACACATGACAGCATCTTCTGGTCTCTCCCATCTCTTCCAATTTTCACTGATTTCAGCTTTTTTGCTTCTGTAGCTTTCTCTTTCTCTGAATTTCATTCTCTTATAAAGGACTCGAGTAAGGGGATTAAGACCTATTCTGATAGAGATGGGTCACACATTATGTTTTCGTTTGCCAAAAGGCTGCTGATGAACAGTACCAGAAAATGTGTTGGCTTTTATAAAAGGGGTTTATTTGGGGTAAAAGCTTACAGTTCTGAGGCCATGAGATATCCAACTCAAGGCACTGTAAGAAGTACTTTCTCTCCAAAGTCAGCTACTGTTAATCCAGGAGTGTTGCCACATGGTGAAGCAAGATGGCCACCAATCTTTGCTGAGGTTTCTCCTTTCTGCAGCTATAGGCAAACCTGGCATAAGTTTTGTCTCTTACCAAGCCTTCTTTCTCTCTCTCTGGGTCTCAGCAATTTGCCTTTCAGGGGCTTCTGTTTTTCTGCAGTCCTCTCTCTCACATTGCAGAATAAAATATGGCACAGCATCCTTTTCTGGTGTCTGTCTGTCTGTGTCCCTTTATGCCTCTGTTTATATCAGACCCAGCAAGAGGGCGGGACTCAACCTGAGTCATGTCTCACTGATGTAGTCCAATCAAAAACCTCAACTCGATCTTATCAAGTAATCTAATCAAAGGCCCCTCAGCTGAATTTAATTTAATCAAAGGGAATCCACCCATAGGATTAGATTAGCTTAAAAACATAATCGTTCTCTTTTTGGGATTCATAAAATAATCTAAAACTACCACACCTTAACTGGAGTAGCCTCATCCAAAGTCCTACTTACAGAGAGGAATTTTCTACTTTACTGCCAAAGATTGTAAGCCTGGCTAACATATTCTAGTAAAGGGGTATGTTAGTCAGCCAAAGAGGTGCTGATGCAAAATACCAGAAATTGGTTGGTTCTTATAAAGGATATTTATTTAGGGTAGAAGTCCACAGTTACCAGGCCATAACGCATAAGTTTCTTCCCTCACCAAAGTCCATTGGCACATGTTGGAGCAAGACAGCTGCTGACGTTTGCCAGGGTTCGGGCTTCTTGGGTTCCTCTCTTCCTAGGGCTGCGTTTCTCTCCGGGCTTAGCTCCCCTGGTTCCTCCACAAAGTCAGCTGTAGACTATGAGGCTCTCTAGGCTTTGCTTCTCTCCACAAGGCCAGCTGTGAACTCTCAGGCAAATGGTTCGTCTCTATCCTGGGGCCTTCTCTCCTTCCTCACCAGAACTCGAACATCAAAACTTCTCCAACCCTGTCCTTTGCAATGTCTTTTATACTTGAGACCACACCCACCAAGGGGCAGGGCTCAACACCCTACTGAGGTGACCCAGTTAACACCCTCATCATAACCTAATCATGCCCAGATAATAGACCAGTTTACAGGCATGATCCAATATCTATTTTTGGAATTCAAAATTACATCAAACTTCCAAACTGCTACAAGGGGCTTGGTTCACGGGTAGGACCTGATGCATAGTTTTCCCTTAGTCCCTTTATTTTCAGTTTTCCTAGTTTATCTGACTCTGGCTCTTCTCTGGTTCAGCCTTCTGTCTCTGATCTGCTAGAATGTGGTACAGAAGTCCACTGTGGTGTTGTCTGGGGAAGGACACTAAAACTTCTCATGACTACTTATACTGCTAACCAGTCAATTTGTTTCCAGTTCCTCCTTGCCCCCTATTTTTAAAGTTATGTGATTTTCAATAACCTAATTTTTGGGATGTTCCATGTCAGGAATCTGCTTGCTTGTTCACTTCCTTATTCTTCTACTTTCTCTATAAGACACTTAGTCTTAAGATATTTCTTCTACAATCCTAAAGAGTTATACCTCAATCATCCCTTCCATTTGCAAGAACTGTAGAGTCATTTCAACTATTCTTTCCTTTGTTGTCTCTTTTCCCTTGTATATTTATCACTGTTTTTCACTATCTTTTTAAAGGATTTCATGGAGGGACCAGGGAGTAACTCTTCTTTGCAAACTACCTTCAATAGAAAGAATTTTTTCATGTACTATATATATATAACAGAAAGAATTTTTAAAAAATGATTATGAAAAAATTCTTGAGATATTTTGTTATTGATATTATTTCATGTTAAACTTTTCATTTTGTTTTCAATGTCGACATTTTTATATTTTAATTTGTTCATTAAATCAAATTGGAGAATAGATCCAGAAAATTTAAAATCCATTCCATGTATTACAATATGTTTTCTGTAGAATTAATTTTCTTAAGTCAGTTAGTTTCTTGTAAAAATCTCAAGAACATTTTAATTGCATTTTAGTTCACTCATGGTTAGTTTATTTCCTAGTGAAAATTGGACCAGTAAACTTGAGTAATAATACTGTTATCCTAAGAACTACAGACTTGTCTTTTACTTTCTCATAATGTGGCTTAATTAGGGAAACATGAATGGCACTCATGAATGTACTCTATTTCCCAAGATATTAATTAATTCATCCAAGAAATATTTATTGAGCACTTATTATATGCCAGCTATTATATTATGTGTTTGTGATATAGCCGTTAACAAAATATATAAAGATTTCTTCCCTTATTCGTTTATATTCTAGTGAGGAAAATAACTTATGTGGCATATTAGAAAGTGATAAATATTATGGAAAAAAAGAAAAAATGAACAAGGATAGGAAATACTGAGAGTACAGGGAAATTTAAATTTTAAATTGCATCATTGAGAAGGTAATATTTGAGCAAAGACTGAAGTCATTAAGGGCTTAGCCAAGGGTATATGTGGGAAAGAGCTTACCAGGGAGAATGAATAACCTGTCAGAATTTCTTATGTGCATTGAGAAGAGCTAGAAAGATATCAGGTAAAGTCACATAAATACATGAAGCCAATTATTTCATATAAGTTATACTGAAAATATGTATGCCATAAAACCAATTAAGAATGAAATATATGATCAGAGAACTTGGTCCAGTTTCAGTTGGCAATGCTGCTTATCGTATCTTAGTAAGTCCCATCTTCACTTGAGTTTACTAAAAATTAGTGCTTTTCCTCCCAATTTCTTGAATGATCCTCTTTGATATGCTTTGATGATTTATATTCTTATCAAAATAAAGCTGTTATCCAAGAATATGCACTCTGTTCTCCGTTTGCCCATCATCTCTAGGATATCTCACCTCTAATTCTAGCTTACTTAACCATCTGTATTCTTGAGTCTTCAGATCTAAATCTACAGCTATAACCTCATCTCAGATATCTGCTTTGGATATTGAGCAGAATGTTACTTTTTAGTTTTTTGCCTCAGCGTCTTCATCTGTATAATGAATATAACAATATAAACACTCCCCAAGATTGTTAAGAGAATTAGAGATAAACACATTCCAGTCCTCTTAAACTCAACATATTCCAACTTGTCTTCTCCCAGAACCTGTTCCACTTTCATCCTTATATCATCAGGTTCCTTTTCAAATTAGAATAGTTTTCTTCCCTCTAGCAATGTCAGTTCTCTCTTTCGGTTTCTTCTGCTGCTGCTTTAGTCATCTACGCAAGTGCATAACTTATGCAGTGCACTGTCATTCCTTCAGGGTATAATTGGCCTCTTTAAAACCTCTTTTAAAGTGCAAGTAGTCAAGGGAGGAAGTTACATACTAAATGGAATCAGCTATCTTCTAAAAATAGGGATTCTGTTTAAACTTGTATTTTTCAGACAGCACTACATACATTTAAAGGCTCAGCAAGCAGGGTTGATTCCAAAAGGTACCTTTCATTATCAGATTCTTTCCAAGATGACAGATTTGATCATACCACTTTCTGACTCAAAAATCTTCGTCGAAATAGATGAGCATTCCAGACAAAGAGGTTCCAACTGTCTTCCGCTATATGTAACAATTCTGCCTCTTACATATTGAAAGACCCCAGAGGCCAGATGTTCCTGGCAATACCACTCCTGCATTGGCCCTGACAGCAATACTGGCAGATGTGAAAGCTAGAATTTCAGATCAGTTTTCTGACAAGACTGTCATTTTTGTCTCTCTCTACACCTCCCCTCCCTACCTCCATCCATCCCAGGATTCACAGCCTCATCCTTCAAAAGACAGGTTTAAGTAGTCTTTTAGTTTCTTTGGCTGCTCAAGCAAATACCAAGCAATAGATTGGCTTAAACAATGGGAATTTATTAGCTCATGGTTTTGAGGTTAGGAAAAGTCCAAATTAAGCCATCATCAAGGCCATACTTTCTTCTTTTTTTTTTTTAATAAAATTTTATTCAAGTAGTATCATTCATATCTGAACATACATAAATAATAAGTGTATTGTAAAACTTGTGAACTTACAAAGCAAACATGCATATTATCATACAGGGCTCCAATACTTCATGCCACCACCAACACCTTGCAATGTTGTGAAACTTTTGTTACAAACTATAAAAGAGCATTGTCAAAATATTACTACTAACTGTAGCCAATATCTTATATTTGGTGTATTTCCCCCCCAACCTACCTGATTATTAACACCTTGTATTAGTATTATGTATTTGTTTTAGTTCATGAGAGAACATTCTCATATTTGTTCTGTTAACCATAGTCCATCTTCATCACAATATTCATTATGTTATAGAGTCCCATGCTTTCTAAGTGTGCACTCAGTGGCTCTCATTTTCATCACAGAGTTGTGTTGTCATCACCTCAGTCAATTTTAGAACTTTTCATTACCCAAAAAAGATAAATCCCATGTCTCCGTATACCTTCCTATTGTTGTCCTTTAGAATTGATAAAATATCTTCTTTGCCATTGCTGCAAAAATATTACAATATTACTGTTAACTATCATCCATGTTATATTTGTTGTAATTTTCTCATGTATCACCATATTCTTAACACTTTGTAAATGAAGAACATTCTTAAATTTATACTAGTAACCACAATATTCATCCACCACCGAAATCACTGTTATACATTTCCTAGATTATTCCCTAGTTTCCTTTCATTTGACATTTATGTCCACAGACTACCCTTTTCAGCCACAATCACAAAAAAATCACTTTCCTTTTAAAAATCCTTTCCATAGTACACATTTTCTTGAGCTCATCAAATATTATAAGTCCTACATTAGAGCTTTGGTGAGGCTCAAGGTCATTTTTTTTCCTTTATTTATTTATTTATTTTAATATTTTAAAAGATGTTTAGATTACATAAATGTTACACAATAATTATGGGGGTTCCCATGTTCCCCACCTCCCACACCTCCCACAACCTCCCACATAAACATCTTTCATTAGTGTGGCACATCACCTGCAATGGGTATACACATCCTGGGGCTTTGCCACTAAGCATGGATCATAGTTCACATGGTAGACCATACTCTTTCCTACACAGTTCTGTATGTTATATGCTGATGTAAAATGGCCTATATCTGTCATTGTAATGTCACTCAGGATAATTCCCAAGTCCCGAAAAAGCCCCTGTATTACGAGACTGGGGCTGGCTGCTGGTGATCCTTGGTCCTGGCCTCCTCTGTCACATGGCAACACACATGGTGAACTCTTCTGCCTCTCCCTTCTTTACTGGGTTCTGCTGACCTTCAGCTCCTTGCTTCCTGTGACTTTCTTTCCATCTATTTGAATTTCATCCTGCTTATAAAGGACTCCATTAATTGGATTAAGACCCATTCTTTTTGAGTTGGGTAGTTTGGTTATACCTTAACTGAAGTAACCTCATAAAAAGGTTCTACTTACAAAATGTTTTCAAACCCACAGAAATGGATTAAGTTTAAGAGCATTTTTTCTGGGGTATATACAGCTCCAAACCACCACACCTGGGTTCTAGTTGTTCAGATCCATCACTACATATCTCCTGTTTTGGGGAAGTTAAAGAAATCAATTGAATATATGCCATGATATTCAAAATCTGGGTTATATGAGCTGGTATTTACTTGCTATTATCATTTATAAATTAAACTACAGTTTAGTTCTAAAATGAATAATTTCTTCACTGCATGAATGAAAAGGGTAATAGTAATGTATTTGCTGCTATATCTTTAATAAAATCTTTGCCACTTTGACTTCCTATATTTTCCATTCTCCCTGTCCTAAACCCTCATTGCCATCCCACCCTTATGGCTCTAGGACCAGAAGAAAACAATGCATATCAAAGTTAAACATACTTTAAATATCTGTACTTCCGAAGATTCCCTAAGTGACTAATGAGTCTTCAGCCATTCGTGGGATGGGCTACATCTACCTGTTTGCTGGCAGCATTTTAATTCCAGCAAGTAAATTAAACATAAGATTGAACTCTGAATGTTGTGAATGTATAATACGCATTACTGGCATAATGTTGGGTACCAGATAGCAAAGCAAATGAATAGCACTTTAATTATGGAATTAAACAAACTACTTTGCACCACTCACTGCTTACCTGCATTTTCTGTGTTATTCTTCTAATAGGCAAATCATTAAATAAATTAAAATACATCCACACAGTAGGCTATGCCATCATCATTAAAAACCATGGTATCAAAAAATATTATGTTCAATCATAGTTCCAAAATTTTCAAATATTTACCATGAACAAAAAGTACTACTATAAAAAGAAATGTGTGTGTGTATGTGTGTGTACATACCTACGTAAAAACACAAATAGAGTTCACGTTTACTATATGAAATTTGACCCTAAACTCATTGAATATCTACAGGAAAAAGAACATCTTAAGAAATGCCTAACTTAAAACAGATGTTAACAGTCATGGAGTAACTGAGGAACTAAGATCTTCCTAAGTGTTAACTTGAATTTGAATTATTTTCTTTCTCTACCAAGTTCAGTTTAAACACTATAACAGATCATTTTCTGCCACATATGAATCATACATCATTTTCATTTTCTGTCGAGTTTCTAATATCCCACTCCAAGAAAGAGGTTCACCTAATTTTTGTGCTCTGTGTGTGTGAGCGCACGCGCGCGTGTTTTTCCTGCCTTGGTAACTTGGTTCATTTTATTCTTTTCCACATCCAGCTGGTCTGTCAAGGCTAATAAGTCCTGCTTCATGAATGAATGATTTTGACCAATTTAGTTGCTCCCTTCTTTAGGAGTATGTGTTTATAAATATATGTATATGTCTACATCCTCTCATACAATTATTTGATTATATAATATTATATAGTGATTTTTGTTCTTCTGTAAACAAATATAGCACTTAGAACAGCATGACTATCAAAGCAAGCATATGATAAATACCTTATGAATGAACTGAATTACACTATTTCAGTGTCTCACTGAAAATTCTCAATATTCTTGGCGGGCATGCATATAATATTCTATTTCTAAAAATTAAATATAAAAACTGATAAACTATAGCTTTCTTTTTGAATATTTGAATAATCCCACTATCTCGATTAAAAATTAAACTCCGTATTAATTTAATAATCTATGGTAACTCAGATTCTAGCAGTTTCACTATGTTTTTCATGAGAAATTTGTTCAGTGAAGAGAATGTGAACTAGTGGTTTGTATCCTGATTTGCACAAATGTGTTTTGTTGTATTGCCATAAAATTTTTAAAAAATGAAATAAAGTCATTTTAGTTGAGTCATGTACTCTCAAATTTCTCACAGTTCCAACACTTTGTGATGGTCATATACATTTTATTTATATATTATTACCAACCACTCTGGCTAATTAATCCATAGCTTGGATTGGGGAAAATGCTTTAATTTTGAAAGACTTATATGAAAAATGACATTTCTATAATTCTGACTCTAAAATCTAGAGAATCAAAATAGAAAAAAAATTTAGAGATCTTTCAAAATATCAATAGTAAATAATGTATCGCTTATGGATCCAAACACATAGGGCAAAAATTGCTCCAAAAGAAGATGACAGAAACACAATTAGAATAGTAGTTAACTCTAGGGAAGAAATAAAGGGGTGAATTTGAAAGAAGCTACAAATATAAAGATAATATTCCAGTTTTTAAATTGGTTTAAGGTTCATAAATATTTACTGTAAAGTTAATCTGTATGCCTCACACATATTTTATAGATGATTGCTGTATCTAGGCAATGTGAAAAGAATAAAAAGGAAAAAAATAAAAAATAACACAAAACTGTTTTTAAATAGTTCAAAATACACAAAAGTAACCAATATATAAAAGATACATACATAATATTAAAACTATAACAAAAAACAGAGCTCTAAAACACAAAAATTAAACTGGTGTTTACACTGAGAGTCATGAATATGATGTTATTTGGAAAGCATATGGCAACATGGATGAACCTGGAGGACATTATGTTGAGTGAAGCAAGCCAGACACAAAAGGACAAACACCGTATGAATGCGTTACTATGAACCAAATATATTGTGTAACATATTGTTTGATCAAAAAAAAAATTTATATGTTTATCCATTACATTTAATTGAGAAATGTATATATTTATTCATCTGTGTTTACTTTTTAGTTTTTAATTGTTTATATTTTCAATTATTAAATGTACAAAAAAAAGCTTAAAAAAATTCGGTTTATTTTATTTTCTGCTGTTGACCTCTACAGTTTTCTTTAGTTGTACATCTTAAATAAAATTCCTATGCCTT
>JAQZBX010022483.1:0-19693 GCA_029593785.1 Cabassous unicinctus
TTAGTGAATTTTCACATGTAATTGTTATGTATTTATTCCACCATGGGAACAGAGAACACCTGTTTAGTGTTGCACTTTAGACCAGTGTCTGTTTTATTAATGCAACTTGTGCCACAAATTCTCCTTTAACTTTTAAAAATGTTATGGCTTTAAATTATAATTTATTTTGACTGTGGAATAAATACGTGAATGAAAAATTTCAAGTGTTCTTTTAAATAAGTTCTTTTAAATAAGATGATCTTTTAGAATAATTTTAGCACACTAGAGATGCCTAAACCTGAGTCTAATTTCTTTTCTTTTAATTGGGTACCAGATAATCTTTACAAAACAGTTCCTCAGAGTCAAGTAATAGAAGTCTAATGGTATATTCATGGTTACTATATGGGTCCTTATAAAAAACCTGCTTGCTCCTTAGTGAATGTGCTTGTAACACACAGTTCATTTAGACACTAATTTCCTGTGCTGTCACAATTGGTAGACTTCATTTCTCTCTGTGTTAATGCTGAAAAAAGGTGGAATTTTATTATACATATAACGTGGTACTCTGTATCTTACCATGGTGAAGAACAGTGACTTCTCACTGAGGATAAAATACAGTGTTTGAAAATTCCAAATAAGCCTTCTCACTTATAGGCTAGAAAGCCATTATTTGTCTGTACATGTCTAAACTTTGTTCTTGTGTATCCCCCAAGTTTTTATTTTGACAAATTTTAGACTACAGAAAGATTGCAAGAATGGCACAGTATGTACCAGTATATTCTCCACGTAGGTCACCAGTTACCAACATACTGTCACCTTTGCTTTCTCTTTGTCTCATACATACATGCACATATGATGTAGTTATTCATATACACATATTTGGTTTTTGCTGAATCATTTAAGATTTATGGAATGATGATAATTCAGTCATAAATATATCAGTAAGTATCTCATAAGAATAAGAACATTCTCCATAACCATAATATGTTTATCACACTCAAATTTAAGATGAACAATACTACCATCTAATACATACCCTGTATTCAAATTTAAGTTTTTTTGAGATATAATTCATATTTCATACAATTCACCTATTTAAAGTGACTATATTTACTATATGTGGAGTTGCGCAACCATCACCACAGTCAATCTTAGAACACTTTCCTCACCCCAATAAGAAACCCTCCCCACTCCCACTCCCCCAAGCTCTGGCAGCTAATCTACTTTCTCTATGGATTTGCCTGTTCTAGACATTTCATATAAATAGAATCATACAATATGTGGCCTTTGTGACTGGGTTCTTTCACTTACCATAATGATTGTGAGGTAATGCATGTAGCATGTATCAGAACTTCCTTCCTTTTTATGGCTGAATAATATTCCATTGTATGACTACACATTTTATTTATCCATTTATCAGTTGGTAGACCTTTGGTTTGTTTTCACTTTTTGCCTATTAGGAAAAATGTTAAGATCATTGATATACAAGTTTTTGTGTGGACATATGTCCTCCCCACCTCCCCACCCCCAGATGACTCCCTCATCTGCTTGTTGTCTGCTCAGCGTCTGCTTGTTTCTTCTTTTAGGAGGCACTGGAAACCAAACCTGGGCTTCCCATGTGGGAGACGGGCACCCAGTTGCCTGAGCCACATCCGCTCCCCTGGACATATGTTTTTATTTATCGTGGATATATACCTAGGAGGGGATTGCATGGTCATATGGTAGCTCCATGTTTCATTTTTTGAGGAACTGCCAGAATGTTTTCCAAATCAGCTGTGCCGTTTTATATCCCACTAGCAGGTATAGTTGGTTTTTGTATTTGTTTTTGTTTTGGATCCTGGATCCAGTAAAAAATTGCACATTGCATTTAGTTGTCATGTCTCTTTAGTCTTCTTTTATCCAGAATAGTCCCTAATGTGCTTCATGACCTTGACCTATTTGAAGAGTTCAGGCCTGTTGATTTGCAGAATCTCCCTCAATTTGGATCTTCTTATTGTCTTCTTACATTTGGATTCAGGTTAAAAATTTTTGCCAGTAATTCTTCATAGATGGTGTGGTGTCCTTATTCTGTCAGGTGGCACATGATACCAGTTTGTCCCGTTATTGGTGATTGGAAGTTAGATCACTTGGTTAAGACAGTGTCCACCAGATTTCTTCCTTGAAAGATATCCTTTCCCCTTTGTAATTAATTAGTCTGGGGGGGGGGGCTGAGGCTGTGACTATCCTGTCCTTGACAGTTTTACACCTAGTATTCATTGGTAATTCTTGACTGCATCAGTTATTACTGGGTGGTTGTAAAAAGTGATTTTCCGTTCTGTCATTCCTTTTACATTTAGTTGTTGACATTTTTCTGTGAAGTTGAGCACCGCCCCGCCTCCTTTAAAAAATTTTTAGTGTAGGGGGAACAGGTATAGCTCAGTGGTTTGAGTGTTGCTTTCCAGGTATGAGGTCCCAGGTTTAATCCCTGGTACCTCCTAAAAAAAAAAAAAGTTTTAGTGTAATTTTCTCATTATGTGTATAATATATGTATAACCATCTCTGTTATTCATTTTGGTGCTCAGATTCATCCCATAATTGGCCCCCATGTCCTGTTTGTTTTTTTTTTAAACATTTATTTTATTTGTTTATTCCACCCCCCTCGTTGTTTGTGCTCGCTGTCTGCTCTCTCTGTCCATTTGCTGTGTGCTCTCTGTGTCTGCTCGTCCTCTCTTTAGGAGGCACTGGGAACCAAACCTGGGACCTTCCATGTGGGAGAGAGGCGCTCAATTGCTTGAGCCACCTCAGCTCCCTGTTTTTTGTTGTGTCTCTCATTGTCTTTCCTCTTTGTGTCTCCTTGGTTGCGTCAACTGGTTGCGTCATCTGGTTGCGTCAGCTTGCTGCACCTGTCCATCGTGCCAGCTCGCTGTCTTTCTCGTCTTCTCCAGCAGGCATTGGGAACCGAACCTGGGACCTCCCATGTGGTAGGCAGGAGCTCAATTGCTTGAGCCACATCTGCTTCCCTAGCCCATGTCCTGTTGACATGTCATCAGTCTTTGAGCACTTCCTTGCTTTCTGACACGCATGATGCTTTCCATGCTTACCTGGTATTTTCCCCACCTCAGTTTCCTCTGTTTACTTTCAGATATATTCTTTGCATATATGTAGATGAATTTTCCTCCTCTGAGCCTATTATTTTTGTCTAATTGGTACTGTACCTTCCAAATTTCAATTCTGGTTTGGAAGTTGTTCTGTCTCATTTTACTGCATTGTATTCCATTTTACAGATGTACCATCATATATTTAACTGGGCTCCTGTTGATGGCAAAATTAGTTTCAGACCTTTTGCTTTTACAAACAGTGCTTTAATATACAGTCTTGTTCACATGTCATTTGACATATTCTTGAATGTATTTGTAGTACGATTTCTAGAAGTGAATCTTTGGTAAGACAAAATGAATATGCATTTCCAATTTGGTAGTTATTCCTCACTAAAACAAATGGTGTGATTTATGTTCCTGTCTAGCAGTGAGAGTACCTGTTCCTCCTCACCTTTGCCTGCAGAATATATAATCATACTTTTTGGTCTTTGTCATTCTGTTAAGTGTTAACATTTCTTTGTGGCTTTCATTGCCTTTCTATGATTATTAGTGATGTTGAGTATATTTTCATTTTAAAAGATAAGTTATATCTCCTTGTTTGGGAACTATTTCCAGGTTACTTTTTGATAATGCTGAAAATATCTGTGACTTCTTCAGGAACAGTCATGTAGTGCCTCCTGTCTGAGTCAAACTTCTTGTGGCTGCATGTCCCAGCAGTTCATTCATTGAGGAAGTGTTGATTCTAACGACTGGTAACAAATCCTTTTGCAAGTAGAAGTTTTCTAATTCTTTGCTTTTAACAAAATTGAAGGAGGAACCAGTGATAATAGATCACTTGGTGATTTTTGGTGTATGTCTTAGTTTGCTATGGCAAGTACCCCAGACTGGTTGATTTAAACGACAGGAATTTGCTGTCTCCCAGTTTTGAAGTCTGACAGTCTCAAATCAAGGTATCAGCAGGCTATGCTTTCTCCAGTCGGTAGGGTTCTGTTAGTGGCTTGCCAGCCGGCAGTCCTCTGTCACTTGGTGATCTACTTCTGTGTCTGGATTTCCTTTGCTTATAAGGACTCTGGTCCTACTGGATTAGGGCCCACCCTGATCCACTGTGTCCTCATCTAAATAAAATCTTCCATGATCCTGTTTACAAGTGAGTTCACATCCACAGGAGTAGTGGTTAGGGCTTGAACATATCTTTGTGGGGGACAGGATTCAATCTCCCACAGCATATAACTCAAGAGTTCAAAGAGGAATTCAGTGATGTTATTAGCACAGAGCTTCCATTCCCATCTATTTACTTATTTTTGAGAACTAGGCTTCTCAGTAAAAAATGGGAGTGGAATTGGTGCTGAAACTGTCTTATTTTAATAGTAAACAAGATTCAACCATGAAAACCAGAACTATTAGGAGAAAAAACCCTGCTCCCCCACCCAATGGTATGCATTTCTAATAAAATTTTTCTTACATGCAATAATTACCAATATTTTTATTTTGTTTTGATCAAATATGTATTGCTAGTAGTTGTTATAGTACTGCAATCCAGAATAAAAATATTTTTTCAGCATTTAGAGATTATGGGCACAGGAAATTTAACCAAATTTAAGTTTCAATTTGTCTATACATAAATTTTTTGTTAGAGAAGTTTGAGTATGATCAATAAGAGACTTTTGAGCCTAAAAATTATATTACATTTGGTAAAATTCTTTCAGTAGGAGAGTAGAATGGAAATATAAGTTCAAGAAGAAATTTCTGACTGTTAAAGAAGCACCTGTGTTGATGAAGGTCCAGTTGCAAAGGTATTTCCATGCCACTGGATACATTTATAAGAGTGATTTAATAGTTTGAGTCAATATTTACAATACAATAGAAATTATATTCTTTGCAACTATTTAAATTTATAGTGAAAAATTTTAGATGTTAACTTAAAAATGTGAGTGTGCAAGAGCAAGAAAAGTCGAAAATGGCTCTTGACACTTCTCCTTGCAAAGAAATGCCATTTCTCCCCTCCCTCTGTTTTCTTTGCCAGTCAGATTTCCCTTTCAGGGTCTAAGTAACTTTCCCTTCTTCCAGGCTCCTAATCTGATGTGACTCTGGTGTGAAGGTTTATCAGCGGGGTTTTGAAGTTTGAAGTGGCTTTCTAATACTGACCTGCTCTCATTTATATACTTATCGCTCCCCCTCATGCACGCGGCTCTGGTCAGCTCCCCTGGTTTGCCTTATGTGGGGGTTTGTAATCCCCCCGTCTTCTTCCCAACTTTCTTATGGTCAGAAGCTTTGCAAACCTTTCACTTTCTGGCACGTTGGTCTTCAATAGCTAGAGGTTATACTTGGGGCAAAAATAATTGATGGATTGAAAATTTCTGATGTCTGGGCCCAGTAATTTAATACATTTATTTTGACATTAGCTGCTCATATCCTGGGTTGGATCACTTTTTTTTTTAAGATTTATTTTTTAAAAATTTACCCCCCACCCCCACCCCCCACTTGCCGCTTGCACTTGCTGTCTGCTCTCTGTGTCCATTCGCTGCACATTCTTCTGTGTCTGCTTGTCTTGTCTTCTCTTCTTCTCTTTAGGAGGCACCGGGAAGCAATCCCGGTACCTTCTGATATGGGAGAGAGGCACTCAATCACTTGAGCCACCTTAGCTCCCTGGTTTGTTGTATCTCTCACTGTCTCTCCTCTTTGTCTCTTTTTTGTTGTTGTTGCGTCATCCTGTTGCGCCAGCTCTCTGCACGGGCCAGCTCGCTTTCACCAGGAAACCCTGGGAACCGAACCTGGGACCCTCCATATAGTAGACGGGAGCCCAATTGTTTGAGCCACATCTGCTTCCCTCACTTTTTAATTTAGCATCAGAGACTGCCCATGGTCAGGGACTCGTTGAGAAGTGGGCCCTGTCCCCAGTGCACCTCTTGTCAGACTCATGGGCTGTCATCCTGGGTTCTCCAGGGCCTCTTCTGATCCATGTCATCAGGGAGTTCCACTTATCCTGCCCTTCTTTCCAGATATTTACTTAGTGTGCAAAAGCACACCCACTGTTATGTGCCAGGGACCCAAAGATGGATCAGATACCTCTGCCCTTGGTAAGCACTGTGATTATGTTTAAGGAAACTCCTTTAAAATTATTCTTAGGTTCCTTTTCAGGGTGTCTCTCTCAAGCTCTGGGCCTAAGAAACTGAGTGGTGAAGAAACTCCCCTGTTATTGAGGAATTCTGCTGTTATCCCTCACCTGCCCCAATAGGGGAGTGCCATGTAACTGGTGGGGCCTAGTGGCCTTAGAGCAGGCTGCCCTGGGTAGGGGATAAAGAGGGAAGCCGGCTTTTCCTCTGTTCTGGGAAGCTCATGGCACACCTTGGCACTAGCAGATTGACCTCTGTGGTTCTGAGGGCACTGCCAGCTGACGCTTGCTCTCATCCCACTGACTAGAGCAGTTGGGGTGGCTCAGCCAGCTCCCACAGCAGGAGGGGAGCAGGATGGCTCTTTTGCTGTCTCCTCTGTAGCTATCACTCGCATCACTGTGAATCATGAGAACAATGAACTTTGTGTGGCTCTGAGGTGCACAGCGTGTGGTACTGCAGCAGGATGTGTTGGGAGGGACAACTGAGACCAGCTGCTGCTTGCTCAGGGTCCCAAGTCTGTTGGAGCTGATTTCCAAGGAAGCTGCTGCAAAATATGAATGGAAAATGGGGCAAGCGGAGTGGCTGCGAATAGCATTCTTTAGATAATATTTTTTCCTTGTGTTCTGACACAGCCCTTCTGGGACATCCTGTGTTCCCCTGCCCTGATCCCAAGTGTCTGACCTTGTATATGCCACTTAGATTTGTCGAGGTCACATGACTGTGTGATGGGGCCAAAGCACAGGTCCTTCACACCGTCCGGTGTGTACTAGCCAGATTGGAATCTGCCAACTCCAAATACCATATTCTGATGGAAGTCTCCTGAAGCTGCCTCACCCTTGTGCCACCATTACAGAGCCCTCCCGGTCAGTGAGGAAAACATTTCGGGAACATTTGCAGAAGCTCATTGCAAAGGGGCCTTGGTACAGCTACAGGTAAAGCTGACAAAATTAGGGCCCTTAGTTTTCACGGGCAGAAAAGGAGAGGTTGAGACTGCGGCAGGCAGTAGTACCTGGTGCCTGGGCGATGGGCTGGGAAGTAGGCTGAGTACTCGGGGCATTTCCTGAGGGGACCTAGCCAGAGCAGCACAGGGCTCTTCACACATTGCAGCTCTCCTAATGGGCAGGAGAGAAGGGGGAAAGGGCAGTTAGGCCCTCGTGCAGGGGTCTGCTTCCTGGGGCAGGGGTCTAAGCTGCTCTCCTCCTCCTCCCTCTACTCCCCTGCTTAGACCACAAAACCTGTATGTTATACAGCAGATTAATTTGAAAATTGAGTTCCAGCTAAATGACTTGATGTCACCTTCAAAGTTCAGTAGTGTTTAATTAGAGCCATCCAGAGATTAAACCTGCTCCCAGGAAATCATTCTGACCGAATAATTAAAGAGAGTAAAGGTTAGATTTGTGTTTCTGGCTAAGTATGTGTTGCATTCATCATCTCCAAAACATGAATTCCATTAACCTTTCATGAACCAACATTAAATTGCTTTGAATTAGTTGTCATTCTAATTAAAGTAGAGTCACATGGAGGAGCTTTGTTTATACTTGGTGTCTGTTCTCTTTTCTCCTCTAGAATTACTTCCTCTTGAAGAAACGGTCGTTTGGAAAATTGGTTTCATGACTTTGTATGTGTCCACCCAGTCAGGACCTGTTCCTTGAACTGGAATCAAATCACAGGACATTAGCTGCAACTGCAGCAGGAGCAGCTAGCATAAATAGTCACTGTCTGTGGTTGAGTTGGGGCGTGTAACTTGCCAAAGGTGTCTTGGGTATGGAAGATAAAAGTAAGGAATTGTGGTGGTAGCCTGACCAGATCAGGCAGGCTCAGGTACGCAGTCCTCTGGGGAAGGTTCTAGGGAACTGGGGTAAGGCATGGTCTTCCCAGGAGGGCCTTGTGCAGATTGGGAGGACATGTGTGGCTCTCTGGTGGTACTGGGACCTTGCAGGCTCTGAGCCTTTCTGCCTTGACTGTGGGGAGGCCTGCCTCATCCAGGCTGTGCAGCTTCTGTCTCCTGGGATGACCAGCTGCACTCCAAGTGACTGTGGCAGAAGGGATGGGGAGTGCAGTGAAGTGCTGTGCCCTGCTGCAGGACTTATTGCTACCTCTCCGTTTGACTTCCTGGGTCACTGTGGATTGATGGGTTAGAACCAAGTAAGAATCTCTAAGCCAAACTTGAATTCCTCAAGGCAGGGCATCTCAGGCCCCCAGAACTTGGGAGGTGGGATCTGCTATCTTTGGCTCTAAGCCTGGCAGAGGGCATAACTGCAGACTATCCTGTTACTCAGGTATCTTGGAAATGCATGTGTGTGGTGGGGACACTTGCTGGGCTTGGCTGTACCCCTGGCCTCGAGGAACTCCACTGTTGTATGGAGTCTGCACCTTTCAAACAGAAGGGGTGGCCTGACTCCACTGGAGAAGACAGCCGTGCCTCAGGCTCTGCCTTCAGGAGCAGCTCCGGCCTGGGATAGCCTACAGCTGACCTGGCCACTTCTGAGTTGTGTCCTGAAGTCTTGCTTGGCTCTTCTCTTTCCTGATTTCCCACTTCCCTGGGCCATCTCTGGCTCCCCACAAGTTTCATGTTCCTCCCCTATGGCCTTGTTTGTGCTTTCCCATGAGCAGGTCTGGGGTGACCTGAGGTTAGGCACCCCGCCTCCTTACTAGACTGGGGACTGGCCCCACCTTCATTGTCACGAACCCTTAAAGCACAAATGACTCATTCTGCGGTCACTGCGTGCCGGAGTCTGTGTTAGGTAGAGGCACGGAGTAAGGAGACAAAGTGAAATGGTTTGGTCCAGAGGTGGGACGGGACCAAGACTGTGATCGGCTTCCCCTGGAAGGCAGCGGGAGGAGCGGCAGGGCTATTCCCCGAGGGAGCAGTGCTTAAACTGCCAGTTGAGTGAGTGGGTGCTTTCCAGGAGAGTACTGTGGGGAAGACCGTTTTGGCTGAGGGAAGAAGCACGTGCTGATGTGTAAGAGCTTTGGAATGGGCTTGTGAGAAGACTGGCAGGGTACCCGCCCACAGGTGGAGGCTGAGGCCAGCTCGTGAAGACCCTTCCTGGGCCAGGCCAGAGAGGGCTTGGACTCTAGTTGGTAAGCAGGAAGCATATGTGGGTGGAGATGGTGACAGCATCCAATTTTCTTTTTGGTTCTTTTGAACCCATGGTTGCAGTGTGGAGCACAGACTGGAAGGGAGAAGGCTCAAGACAGTCAAAGTAGTTAAGAGTTTGTTATGAGAGTTCATTTGAGATAATGAGAGCCTGAGGAGCAGTGGCAGTGGCAAGGAGAGAAAGACGAATCTGGGGAGATTAAGAAGGCCGAATGAACTTGATTTGAGAAGAGCTTGGACATGGAGGTGCAGAAGGCTTCTGGGATGCTCCTGGGGTCACTTGGGTGTGGCTTTGGCTTCTGAATGAGCAGAGTGCTGAGATGGGTGGTAAACAGGGCAGGGCCTGATTTGTTGGATAAAACAGATTCCATTTTGAAATTGAAGTACCTGTGAGACCTGTAGGCAGAGGTAAGGCAAGGTGATGTATGTTTGGGAAAAGAGTCTGATGGCTCATAGCGGTGTAAGGACAGAAGGAACAGAGACATAATACTGAGTGAAAGAACCCAGACACAAAGAGGCCCTTTCGTATAATTCCATTTATATGAAAGTCAAAGCCAGGCAAAACTGCTCCATGGTAATAGAGGTCAGAACAGGTTGCCCTTGTGAGGGAGTAGTGCCTGGGAAGATGGCTCCCGGGCAGACTGCTGAGTGCTGAAATGTGCCTTGTCTCCATCTGGCTGGTGGTTACGTGGCATATGCAAGTGTCCATACACACAAAAGACATTATGATTTGTGCATTTTACTGTGTGTGAATTCTATCTAAAAAAAAGGAAAAAGAAATATTAAGAACGAGAAAAAAACCTGCAGTGAATGAGTGAGTGGTGTCAGGAGAGGACAGGGTTTTTAAGGAAGAGGAAACTCAGCAGTGTCACTCAGAAGCCCAGGGGCCAAGCTGTCGGGCTGGCTTTTTAGAGTGGCGTGGAGGTGGACCCTGTCCTCGGGGCCTGCTCCCTTGGAGGTTGCCCTGCTGGTCCCCCTGCTTGCCTGTAAGCAACTCAGGTGCAGCCAGGGCTGTCATGGTCACCACTAGTGTGTACCCCTGGCATTATTGAACAAGGGACATAGAGCAGACTCAGACATTGATCAGAACATGGAGCTGGAGGAGACCTTGGTAAGGTCCTCAGGTCAAGGGCATACCTGAGAAATTGCACAGCTTTGTCTGCTGTTCACAGCAGTGCAAATGGCATGTTTGTGGCTTCCTGAATGCCCTCCCAGACAAACCTTTGTGTTTAAATTTGATATTGTTTAATAAAAAACATAATTAATTTAAAAGAACTTCCTTCTTTTTTTTTTTTAATATGAGGGTATCCCCTAGAAACCACTTCAGCTTTGGTGGCTGTGAATGGCAGCTTAATTATTGGAGCCATCTGTAGGCTTTCCGAGCTTTCCTAACAATATGTTGTACTGCTTATCACTTCCAGGGCAAACACATTTATTGTGATGCAGGCCCCAGCCCTTCATCATCGCCCTTTGGAGGGGGCGCCTTCCCTATGCCCTTAAGCAAGGATTCATGCAGGCTGATCTCTCCTTTTCTCATACTCCACGAAGGCTGGGCCTTTACCGTGAACTCCCCAGGTTGTCTCTCCCCTTTGGATGGGATGTTCCTGGAGGGCACGGTCTTATTCTCCTGAGACGAGGGACAGGGGCCTTTGGAGCAGCTTAGATGGTATCTGAATACCTAACCCCACAATGAAGAATGCTATTACAGGAAGATGGAGCATTTGCAGTTATCCTCAGTTGGTTAAAAATTGTTCATTGGGAGGGGAGCAGATGTGGCTCAAGCAGTTGGTGCCTGCCTACCACACGGGAGGTCCCGGGTTCGGTTCCTGGTGCGTCCTAAAGAAGTCGAGCAAGACAACAAGCTGATGTGATGGGCTGATGTGGCAAGCTGATGCGATGCGATGACGCAATGAAGAGACACAAGGAGGAAACACAATGAGGGACACAACAAGCAGGGAGTGGAGGTGGTTCAAGCAGTTGGGTGCCTCCCTCCCACATGGGAGACCTGGGTTCAGTTCCTGGTGCCTCCAAAAAGAAGACGAACAGACACAGAGAGCAGACAATGGAGTGGGGGTGGGGAAGGGGGGAATAAATAAATCTTAAAGCAAAACAAAAACATTGGGGCCTTCTTCATTCCCGCCCTTAGCTATGTTTCTGATGTCAAATTCCTCTTTGCCCAGGAAAGGGCTGACATGTGGAACAGTGATGGGGTTGAGTTGCCTGGAGGCTCCAGGGTCCTCTGAGGGCTTGAGTCCTCACATTCTTCCAGGAGGGGGGATTCTTGGCTCAGCCCAGAATTAATTCATCTTCTAAATGGAAATGTCAAAGCTTGGCAAACATTCCTGCTAATGATTTTGGTGATGAGATATTCATGGCAGCCAACAGTAAGCCACACGAAAATGGATTTTGTTGATGAAACTGGGGGCCTGTCACTCTCAGGAGGAAGCCTGATCACAGGTCCCCTCTAAAGGGAGAGAAGTTCTTTTCCTTGTCATTTTTAAATTCTGAGAGGAGGGTGATTCAGCCCAAACCCCTGAGGGAAGGCTGCATGACTTCAGCACAGGGTTTTCAAGCTAGAGGGGAGGGAGCGCCACTGACACATTAGGCAAGTCAGAAGCAAAACGAGCAAAAAATAAATAGGAGAAAGAGAAGAGGTACAGAATGCCCAGCACTAAGGAGAAAAACAGCAAAAGGCTCTCTACCTGCGGGAGGAGGCTGGAGAGAGAAACAACCACATGGGAGTTCTTCCTGCTCTCAGGCCTGGTTTGGTGCCCCCGGCCCAGCCCAGCGTCTGAGCTTTACGCCTCAGGCCAGCACCCCTCCCTTGCCCGCAGTTCCTTCATGCCCTCTAGAGTTGAGAATTCTGTAGACACCTGTGGTGAAATCAGAGCTGTGGCTGGAAAAGCAAAGGAAACCTTCCGGTTTCACAACCAGCAGTGTTTAATTTGACCTGTAGGTGGACAACTTAGGGCAGAAACAGCATGAAAACGACTGCTTTATTAAGGCCCTTTCTTTTCCATTCTCCCTTCAGAAGCTTAAAGGGAAGGTACAGTTTCTCCATTATTTTAAAAACTTATTATTTTGAAATAGACTCAAAGGAAGTTTCAAAAATAGTCCAGAGTCCCCCCATTAATCCTTCCCCTGACTTCCCCCAATGGTGACATGTTATATATATACACTATTAAGTCCAGGAACTTGACACTGGTACAATACTGTCATCTAGACTACAGACCTTATTCTGTCCCATTCTGCATGCATTAGTGTGTGTGTGTGTGTTTGTGTGGTGCTGTGCAATTTAATGCATGTATAGACTCATGTAACCACCATCACAAGATAAATCACCATAAAGGAACTCCCCTGAGCTATCTCGTTGCAGTTGTATCTCCTTCCCTCTGTCCCTGTCCCCTAGCATTCACTAATCTGCTATCTCTATAGTTTTATCGTTTTGAGAGTATATGAATGGAATCATACTGTTTGTAAACTTTGGAGATAGGCATTTTTCACTTCGCATAATGCCCTTGAGATCCAAGTTTGCATGTATCAAAAATTCATTCCTTTTTATTGCTGAATAGTATTCCATTGTATGGGTTCTACATCATAGTTTCTTTTTTTCTTTTTTTTAAGATTTATCCCCACTGCCCCTTGTTGTTTTGCGCTCGCTGTCTTGCTCTCTGTGTCCGTTTGCTGTGTGCCCTCTGTGTCTGCTTGTCTTCTCTTCACATCTTCTCATTAGGAGGCACCAGAAACCGATCCTGGGGCCTTCGATGTGGGAGCCACCTCAGCTCCCTGGTTTGTTGTGTCTCTCATTGTCCCTCCTCTGTCTCTTTTTGTTGCACCAGCTCTTCGTGCGGGCCAGCTCTCCATGCAGGCCAGCTTGCTTTGACCAGAAGGCCCCAGGAAACGAACCTGGGACGGGAGCCCAGTCACTTAAGCCATATCCACTTCCCCATATTTGCTTTAGATTTTTATTTTAGTAACATGTATACAACCTTTTTTCCTTTTTAACCACATTCAGATGTATCATTCAGTGGTGTTAATTACATTCACAATGTGGTGCAACCATCACCACCATCCATTACCAAAACTTCATTCCTTTACACTGTGGACATCCAGTTTTTTCAGCACCATTTGTTGAAGAGACTGTTTGGCCGTAAACATGAAGATTGATTTCTGAACTCTGTTTGATTCCATTGGTCTATATGTCTATCCTTGTGGCAGTACCATCCTGTTTCGATTACTGTGGCTTTGTAATGAGTTTTAAGATTGGAAAGTGTTGAGTCCTCCAACTTCGTTCTTCTTTTCAATATGGCTTTTGCTATTCGAGGCCCTTGATGATTGACTCTTCCGTTTCTGCAAAGTATGCTGTTGGAGTTTTGATTGGGATTGCGGTTGAATCTGGAAATCACTTCAGGTAGAACTGACTTCTTAACAATATTTAGTCTTCCAGTCCCTGAACGCAGAATGTCCTTCCATTTATTTAGGTCTTCTTTGAATTTCTTTAATAATGTATTGTAGTTTTCTATGTATAAATCCTTAACATCCTTGGTTAGATTTATTCCCAGATATTTAGTTGCTATTGTAAATGGAAATTTTTTCTTGAGTTCTTCTTCAGATTGTTCATTACTAGTTTATGGAAACACTCCGATTTTTGTGCATTGGTCTTATACCCTACCAGTCTGCTGAATTTGCTTATTAGTTCCAGTAGCTTCATTGTGGATTTTTCAGGATTTTCTATATATAGGATCATGTCATTTGCAAATAGGGAAAGTTTTACTTCTTCCATTCCCATTTGGATGCCTTTTATTTCTTCTCTTGTCTAATGCTCCAGCTAGAACGTCTGCTACAGTATTAGATAACAGTGGTTGATGGTGGGTATCCTTGTCTTACTCTTTGATATTAGAGGGAAAGCTTTCATTCTTCCACCATTGAGTGTGATGTTAGCTGTGTGTTTTTTCATATATACCCTTTATAATGTCGAGGAAGTTTCCTTCTAAGTGTTCTAAGTGTTTTATGTAGAAGGGTTGTTGGATTTTGTCAAATGCATTTTTTTTTTGCATCAATTGAGATGACCGTGAGTTTTTTTCCCTTTGTTCTGATAATATGGTATATTATATTAATTGATTTTCTTAATGGTGAACCACTTTGCATACCTAGGATAAATCCCACTTGATCATGGTGTATACTTCTTTTGATTTGGTTTGCTAGTATTTTATTGAGGATTTTTACATTTTTTTTTTGAAGATGAAAAAAACTTTATTTGGAGACAGTAGAAAGGCTGAATTTGAACAGCTAGACTGGAACTGCCTTGAAATGCCCTCCAAGATTTGAGTTCCTTTAACAGCAGAAATATGACTCCAGAGTTTCCCTCAAATCACTGCCTGGGCTCCAGGCAAGTTGCTGGACTCTTTAGTGAACAAGCTGCTCACTGACAGCACCTCTGAAGGCTGGAGTCTTCACTTGTCATTTGGAAACCAGCTGCTTCACTTTCAGCTCCTTCCAGCAACTGGACCCTGGGCATATCGGTGGATACCATAGTATCAGAAGCAACTTATAGAAGACAGATGATATAGCATCAGGACAACCTGAATTTGTCCCAGGGGAAGCTGAATACCTGAGGACAGGTGATAAGCTGGAGCATCACTGTATATCTGAACTTGTAGAGTAACATCAAACGGTGCTATCTATGTGTAATATGACCAGCTCTTCCAGGGCCTTGTGTCACCCACCATTTGTAGAAGGGTCTTGAAGCTCTTTTGAGCTGAACATTCCAACCAGCGGAGAGTTCTTTTCAACTCAGACGTGTGCCTGAACAAGAAAAGGGCGAAGAGAACGAGAGCGATTTTTACATTTATATTCATAAGATATATTGGTCTCTAATTTTCCTTTCTTGTGTTAACTTTATCCGGCTTTGGTATGACAGCGATGTTGGTCTTGTAGAATGAATTAGGGAATGTTTTCTGCTCTTCACTTTTTTGGAAGCTTTTGAGCAGGATTGGTAATTTCTCTTGGAATATTTGGTAGAATTTAACTGAAGCCATGTGGTCCTGGAGTTTTCCTTTTTAGGAGATTTTTGATTACTGATTCAATCTCTTTACTAGTTACTGGTTTGTTGAGGTCTTCTATTTCTCCTTCAGTCAGTATACGTGGTTTGCGTATTTCTAGGAATTTGTCCATTTTTCTAGATTATCCAATTTGTTGGCATACAGTTCTTCATAGTATCCTCTTATAGTCTCTTATTTCTTTAAATAGAAGGTTGGTAGTATAATGTCCTGCTTTTCATTTCTGACTTTTTTTTTGTCTTCCCTTTCTTTTCTTCCCTCCCTCCCTCCCTCCCTCCCTTTTTTCCTCCCTTTTTTCCCCCTCTTTGCCCCTCCCCTCCTCTCCTGCTAAGCATTTGTTGATTTTATTGATCTTTTAGAAAAACTGACTTTTGGTTTTGTTGATTCTATTTTTTTTTTAATTTACTATTTCACTTTGATCTTTGTTATTTCCTTCCTTCTGTTCACTTTTAGTTTGTTCTTCTGTTTCTAGATTTTCTAGATTTGAGGTAAGGTCTCTGAGACTTTTTTCTTTCTCTAAGTAAACATTTAGAGGTATAAATTTCCCTCAGCAATGCCTTTGCAGTATCCCTTAAGTTTGGCATGGTGTGTGGGTTTTTGTGTGTATTTTTTTTGGAGGTACCCGGGATTGAACCCAGGACCTCGTATATGCAAAGCAGGTGCTCAACCACTGAGCTATACCTGCTCCACTGGTATAGTGTGTTTTCATATTCATTTGCCTGAAGATATTTCCTAATTTCCCTTGTGATTTCTTCTTTGTCACACCAGTTGGTTAAGAATATGTTGTTTAATTTCCATGTATTTATGAATTTTCCATTTCTCCCTCTGTTATTGATTTCTAGCTTCATTCCATTGTGGACAGAAAAGATACGTCGTATGTTTTCAATATTTTTGAATTTATTGAGACTTCTTTTGTGACCTAACATATGGTCTATCCTGAAGAATGATCTATTTGCTCTAGAGAAGAATGTATTCTGCTGCTGGTGGGTGAAGCATTCTTTATATGTTAGATCTTGCTGGTTTAGGGTATTGTTCAAGTCTTTTCTTTCCTTATTTTCTCTGTAGATGTTCTATCCATGATTGAAAATGGTGTATTGAAATCTATTAAAGTAGAACCGACATTTCTCCCATCATATCTGTCAATATTTGCTTCATATAATGTTTTAGTTTCCTAGGCTGCTCAACGCAGATACCATGAAATGTATTGGCTTTAGCAAGGGAATTTATTAGCTTACAAGCTTACAGTTTTGAGGCTGAGAAAAATGTCCAAATTAAGGCATCATTAGGGTGATGCTTTCTTCCTGAAGACCACCTGCTGGTGATCCGTGGCCCCTCTGCCACATGATAAGGCATATAGTGATGTCTCCTGGTCTTTCCCTTCTCTTCGGGCTTTTGTTGATTTCTGCTTCTTGCTTCCTTGACTTTGTTTCTTTTCTCTGTATTCATCTCGTTTATAAAGGACTCCAGCAAGAGGATTAGGACCCGTTCTGAATGAGGTGGGTCACACCTTAACTAAAGTAGCCTCATCACAAGGTCCTACTTGAAATTGGTCCACACATAGAGGAATGGATTAACTTTAAGATCATGCTTTTCTGGGGGTACATGCAGTTTCAAATCACCACATATAATTTGACTCTGCTGTTAGGTGCCTATATATGTAATTGTTATATCTTGGTGAATTGATCCATTTATATATATATAATGACTCTCTTTGTCCCTTGTAACAGTTTTTGTCTTAAAGTCTATTTTATCTGATATTAGTATAGCTAGCTCTGCTCTATTTTGGTTACTACTTGTGTGTTGTATTTTTTTCCCATCCTTTCACTTTCAGCCTACTTATGTCTTTGAAACTAAGGTAGGTCTCTTGTAGACAGCATATAGTTGAGTCATGCTTTTTTATCTAGTCTTCCAGTCTCTGCCTTTTGACTGGGAAATTTAATCCATTACTTTAAAGTTACTACAGATAACACAAGGCTTTCTTCTGCCATTTTGCTTTTTTGTGTTTGTAAGTCTTACACCTTTTTTGACACTCAATTCTTCCACTAATGTTTACTTTCATATTTATTTGTTTCTCTGAATTGTATTATTTTGAGTCCTTTCTTATTTCTCTCTGATTTTCATTTTCTTTCTGGTTACCATGGGGTTAAAATTTAACACCCTAAATCTATAACAATCATATTTAATATGATACCAACTTATGTTCAATAGCATGCACATACACTGGTCCTATACCCTTCCATCCTCCCACCTTTTTTTATTGTACTTGTTAAAAATTATATCTTTGTACATTTTTATGTCCAAAACGTTGCTCTATCATACTTTTTACTCATTTGCATTTTAGCACCTGTAAGAAGTAAGTAGTAGAGTTACGTAGTAAACAATCCAAAACATTATTACTGGCATTCATTGTTACTCACATGGTTACCTTTAACGGAATGGAAGTTTCTCTTTCTTTATGCTGCTTTGATCCACTGTCTAGTGTCCTTTCCTTTCAGTCTGAAGAACTCCCTTTAGCATTATTTGTAGGGCGGGTCTAGTGGTGACAAATTCCCTCAGCTTTTGTTGATCTGAGAATGTCGTAATCTCTCCCTCATTTTTGAAAGTCAGTTTCTTGACTTGGCAGCCCTTCAACTGTTCTCCGTAGCTCTGAGGAAATTTTGTGTCTTTAATTCTCCCTTGTTGCCTTTGTCTGGGGCAGGTTTGAACAGTGGCCACCCTCAGAGCCAGGTCCCCAAAAGCAGTGATCAGCAATTGGATCATGTGTCCAACCCCCCATTTCCTCTCCTCGCCCTGATCTTTTTATGTCCATCTCTGGCACCAGCAAGCTGTGCCTGGTGTTGGATCCCACTGTGGCCTGCCGTGAGAGCGAGGGGTAGGGGATGGTAACCAACGTGTGGAGAGAGCAGTTCACTGCTATTTACCCCAATTTACCAGCCTCTTTCTCCCACTCTTCCCTGATTGCTGCACAGTGTTCTGTACTCTGGAGTTCCAAAATAGTTGCTTCAGATAGTTCCTGCCAGTTTAATAGTTGTTCTGGTGGAGGGACTGATTCCTGGAGTTTCCTACTCTGCCATCTTCCCACAATTCTACAAGGTTTGATTTTACAACCTTTCTAGACTATATGTTCCATCAAGGCAGGGATTATATTTTTTACATCTTTGGATTCTCTGCTGAGCCCACCATTCAATGAATGGGTACCTCCTTTGGATTCTCTGTCCCCCACAAACTCCCCAGGATTCAAACTGGTTACCATTTTGAAGGTGGTGGTAGCACAATAAATTTTTATTGTAGACACTGAAGTCTATAGAAGGAAGAGAACTTGCCTTTTCTGGGCATCACACTTAAACAGTTATTTTAATCTAAATAGAGTTCTTCAGTTTCCAAGGGAAGAGAATGCCAGCTTCTGTTTGCCCTGGTTTCAACCAGGTTACAAAGTCACCCCAACCCAGTGTCTGCTGAATGGGTATCACTGTTGACAGTGGAGTGGAAGAGCAGTAGACTGGTGCAGAAGCAGCTCCAAAATTTCATGTGACCTTTCCTGGGATGCATTGTGGTTTGGTGGGTATGCATTCTGTGAAGAATGAAACGGGATGACTGTGCCTGCGGGCTTTGCCTTTTACTAAAAATTTAATTCCACCCCCCCCCAGCTCACACCATAAACAAAAATTAACTCAAAATGGATGAATGACACTAGATGGTATAGGAGCTAAAGCCATAAAACTCTTAGAAGAAAACACAGGAGTAAATCTTCATGACCTTGGTTGGCAGTGAGTTCTTAGATATGATACCAAAAGCAAAAGCAACAAAATAAAAAATAAATTGTACTTTATCAAAATTAAGAATTTTTGTGCATCAAAGGGTATTAGGAAGAAAATGAAGACAACCTACAAAATGGGAGAAAATATTTGCAAATCATATATTTGACTAAAGTCTATATCCAGATTATATTCTTACAATTTAAGAATAAACCCAATTTAAAAAAGGGCGAAGGGCTTGAATAGACATTTCCCCCAAAAAGAAACACAAATTGTCAACAAGCACATATGACAATGATCAATATCGTTAGCCATTAGGGAAATGCAAATCAAAGCCACAGTCAGATACAACTTTCACACCCACTAGGATGGCTATTTTAAAAAAACGAAACAAACCACCACCAGAAAACAAATGTTGGCGAGGATGTGGAGATAATGGAACCCTTTTGCTGTGAGAATGTAAAATGGTACAGCCACTGTGGAAAACCTCTTAAAGATAAACATAGAATTGTCACATGACTTCAAAGTTCCATTCCTAGGTATATACCCCAAATAATTGAAAACAGGTTTTCAAATAAGTACATGTACCTGCAATACCACAGCACTATTC
>JAQZBX010022483.1:19793-31631 GCA_029593785.1 Cabassous unicinctus
TAAAAAAAAAAAAAGGCATGAAGTACTGATACATGCTATAACATGAATGACTCTCTAAAACATGCTAAGTGAAAGAAGCCAGATGCACAAAAAAGGTCACATATTTATGATTCCATTTATATGAAATATCAAGGATAAGTTCATAGAGACAGAAAGGAGTTGGGGGAAGGGGGATTGGGGAGAAAACTTGGGTAGGGGGTTTTACTTTGGGGTGGTGGAAAATATTTTGGAACTAGATAGAGGTGGTAGTTGTACAAAATTATGAATGTACTAAAGGTCTCCGAATTGCTCACTTTAAAATGGCTAATTTTATGTTATGTGAATTTCACCCTAATCATTTTTTTTTTTTAATTAATTTTTCTCCCTGAGGCTGTTTCTTATGGCACCCACTATGTTTGCAGTTCCTTTTGTGAGATTTTGTGGAAGTAAACTGTCAGGAGCTGAAATCTGGTTCTGGAGCCCATGTTGCTTAATCCTACAAAGGTGTTTGGCCATCGGCACCAACAGTTATCCATCTCCGTCACTTTTCAGGACTGACTGCATTGCTGAAGAGGAGTTGGAGGGTCAGAGCTCTGCGGCTGAGTATGGGGCTGGCAGAAGCCCCAGGCTTGCCATGGGAAGTGGGATGGGGAAATGAGGACAAAGGGAAAAAGCACTCAGTGACAGAAATTGCCATGCTAGCCTTAGTGAAATGATTGCCCAAAGCTTGGAAAATAAGGGAGCAGTGTCTCCACACAAATAAGTTCAAATTGAACATTAGGGACTAAGGGTTCATGCACCTGACTGTGGTCAGAGAAGGCAGGAAGAACAGGCAGTTGCTGGCAGTAGGTGCCACAGACAACAGAGGAGCCTAGAAGCGCCTCTGCTACTTGCTCTGGCTGTAGGGATGGCAAGAGGGGATTTGTGAGAAGTGCCCCTTCAATGTGGTGACACTGTTGAGTCCAAGGCCGCCTTTTCCACAATCACTTTCTCTAGTTTTTCCTTATGCCTGTTTGACATTCTTCCTTCCACAAGTAATCTATGTCTGTCCTTAGTAATCATTAATTACAGTTCTACAGTAGAGCAGTGGTTAACCACCTGGACTCTGGAGGCAGGAGTATCTGGCTTCATGTCAAGGCTCGGCTACTTGTTGCTAGTGTAACCTGGGCAAGTAAGTTACTTGGCTTCTCTTTTCCCTATTTTTCCTCATCTGTAAAATGGAGAGAATTGAATTTAGGCTTGTTGCAAGGAATGAATGATTATTTCAATGTAAAGCATTAAGTGTTACATTGTTATTGCTGAGTAGTGTTTACTTATGTGGATGAGCCATATTTTAATTATTAAGAGCACATAGGTTGTTTTTATTTGTTTTAGCACATTTCTTCATGTTTGTCCTTTGAGACACAGAAGTGTTACCCTTAAGTTTTTCTGTCAATTTCTGGATTGGTAAATTCTTAAATATGTACACACACACACACGTATATATAGTCAGTTCATTAAGCCACGGTCTTTTGGGGACAGTAGGCACAGAAATGAAAAAGGCTGACATTTACAGAGACAATGAAACGTCCTTTTCTCCTTTTGGGGTTATTTGCTCTTCTCATTGTCCCTTTGGCTTGGCAGTTTGCCTTCTTTATATCAGAGCTTTTAAGGTTATTGTAGGGATCTATTACTAAGGATAGAGTAGAAATTCAGGTTTCCCTGGAAAAGGCAAACTAATTGCCACAAAATGAGTAACATTATCAGCCTCTGTGAGGAAAGCAAGAGCTACCTCTTCTCAAAGGGCTGCTTCTAGCTTTGGCAAAAACACCTGGAGACCTTTTTATAGTCCCTGAAGACTCCCATCCAGGCCTCTTGTCCAGAGGCAGCTTTGCCAGCAGGGCTTGCCTTCCACCTGGGGAGAGCGGGGTCTGGGGCCTGCCACAGACGTGCAGCATTGCTGTGGGCAGTGCCCTCGCCCACTCCTCAACTGAGGTTGAACCTTTCCCAAATCCTGTGAATCTCGACCCTCTGCAGTCCCTTCCTGTTTTTAAAGAATAAACGTCTTCAAGTGTAGTGAAAGAAGCACAAGCTTTGAAGTTAGACAACATGAAGTCCTGGCCCGGCAGTTATTGAGTTAAATGAGCACGGGCCAGTTACTAAGGCTCCCTCTTGTCCAGGGTGACACTCCTCACATCCTTAAAGGAGAGCCAGGGGGTGGTGCATGGCTGGCTGGCACAGGTGCTCCTGACAGCAGCTCTTCATCCAAGTCCCACCCATATGGTCTTAACCCTAGCTCCTTGGTCCTAAAATCATGATCTTGTCCTTACTCTTCTCAAAACTTCATTTCCAGCTTTGAGCTAGAAACCCTGTTTCGTCTACAAGTTATACCAGCACCTTGATGTGACCAAAATCTAATTTATTGCTCTTTCCCCACAGAGGAATCCTCTTCTGGCTTTATTTCTGTTAATAAGGCAATCATATCGATTAGTGAGTTTGTTCTGGTGCCGGTCATTCTTTCTCTGAGTCAGGAAGAGGAATTCCTGCCCTAGGACAGCCTCTTATGGGTTAGTGTAGGTGAGCAGCTGTGAACATATAGTCACCAAGGATCATGACGGCAGTAATGAAAAGCCCATCGTTTCCATGACTGTAAGACTGGGGGCTGTATGGAATACTCTCAGTCTAGTAATCCTTCATGAAGAAAAATCTGTAGCAGCCCATTTATGGTTGTGGTGGATAAAGGATCTGTGTTACTAAATAACATGGGACTGATAGGGAAAGCAGAGAATGCAGTGGCCTACTGAGTTCAAATACTTTACAAAGTGACAGGCAGGTAACCAGGATCACCAGGAGACTCCAATGTTAAACATTAGAGAAAGTGTAGATATGAAATAAATGAAAACGAAGCCACTCCCCTATTAAATGGAAGCATAAATCAGAGGTAATTTCCTCTAACATTATGAGGCAGAGTCTGTTACTGCCAGAATGGTTTATCCAGAGCAGCAGCAGTGATCAGCTGATACTTGCTTCTGAATTGCCAGCTCTTCTGATAACTGGATAGTTATGGGAAACAGCAGTATAACTGATGAAAAAGTTAAGACACATTCAGAGAGACAAAGGAAACAGTTTATTTTTTAATCTTCAAAATTTTCTGCCGTAAGACAGGAATGCATGATAGAAATGGCTCAACATCTTCACATGAAACACTTGGATTCATTTTCATTCACAAGTTTTTCTAAAAACATCTAGCAATTTCATAATCCTACCCACGTCCAACCATTATCACAGATTTAATTGACCATTAAACAGTAGTTGCCAGCAACGAGAGCTGGGATGCTTTCTGTGTATTAGTAGTGTCTTCAGAAACTACCACCCAAAAGTATCGTGATTATCAATCTCATTGTATATGGCAACCCCCAAGGTGACTGATGTCCTCAAAATAAACTCCCTGCTTATCATGGAGACCTGTATGCCGGTACTTAAAGAAATGCTTTTCCTTCTCCTAGAACTACTTGTTCGTCCTATGGTATTATTCTTGCAGGGAACAGCACATGCAGATTTGATGATTTAAATCATCACTGCTAAAAGGCAAATATAGATACCTGATACTGGTGCTCTCTGCTAACTATGTACAAAACATACTAAAAAAAAAACATGGGTTGCTTGGAATCTATATCCAAGAGAACTACTTTGAGGTGTTTTTTTTTTTTTTAATAGTTGTAAACAAAAGGAAAGAGATATACACAGACATTTATCTATAGACATAGAGATATACACTGAGTATTTTCAAAGTTGTGCATATCTTCATTCATAGAGATACAAAGACAGAGTAATTGTCAACACACACACCTTCACACATAACCCACACCCTGACACACAGCATGTGAATATAAATGTTGTAAGTATCCTTGGCAGTTCACTGGAGTTTTTATATTACCAAATGATGATGAAATACCTGATTTGCATTACTCCTGAGAAGATACTAGAAGGGAATGACAGTTCTGATGCACTTTGGAATGGCACAATCACATAAAACGCTTGCATACTTATACTTAAGACTTCTGAACACATCCAAAGTTTCCAAACATGAGCTGACCCAAAAAAGTCAAAACAAGACAGCAAGTTAAAAAATAAATCAAAACAAAGTTTTTTTATAATCAAAGTATAAACAAATATTTAGGAAATGCATATTTGCCAGTAATTATTTTTAAAGTAGGAAACATGTACTTAAGAAAAAGACAGTTGTCTGACAAAACTTAAAAAAGCCACCTCCTGATGCTTACATATGCACTGCCCCAAAGAGCAGAGGGTAGCCCCATTAGAATTGTGAGGCTTATAGCAACTCTACTAGAGAAAAATGACCATATACAGCAAGTCTGTTAAGTATGCAATTTATGAAAAATTACTGTCACTTGTATTCACACTTCTGTAAAAAAGAATTGCACTTTGTTGAGTATCTTATCCCTCCATATAATTAAACTGTATAAAAATTATAACTAAACCAATTTCAAGCACCAGATCAATCATTTAAGCTGAGTGTATTTATATTTTTTCTATTATTGAAGGAACAAATTATGATGAAAGGCTAAACTAAAATTAGCCAGGTTATTATTACAGCTTAGTTTTATAGGCATGTGGTTCATTCACTTGAAGGCCAAACATTCAAAAATGCTTAGGCCAGTAATGGAGTCCTTGGCGGAATCCATTATTTCTGAGTATCAATGGTTTAATATACATTAAAAGCTCTTTAACAAACCAATGCTTTCCTAATTCTAGGATTAAACAGATTTGCACACAAGAAGTTAAGGGACTGTTGCTCATTGTGACTTTAGAAAAGGCAGCACCTATATAGTAGACTAACAAGTACACCCGGACATCTACCGGTAGTGTAAGAAAACGGCATTATTATACAAGAAGGCAACATCATTGCACATGGCATTACTGAAGTTTGTCTTAATTAAAACATTTCCATTAGATATTTGGAGTGGGAGGATATCTCAATAAGTACATTTTTTCCCCTAATTTTTCTTCATCAGGAAAAAAAAAAGTAGCACAGTCTGAACCAGGAGAGGAGTAACAGTGTTTGTGATGCATCTGGTTGTTCCTGAAGAAAACATGTTCAGATAACGAGAGAAGTCATTAAAATCAATACAACTGCGGTTTTTGTTTCCAGTATTTACATTATCCTACTTAAACAGTAATTTCTGAGACATAATTAATGTTTCGGTCTTTCCCTATTATTAAGTTTGGTTAATTCTCAATGCATACCAAACTGAACTTTTAGGTCGGCTGCATTTGAGACTGAAGGTAAGACTAGTGAAGAAAACAGATTACATGGCAACCCAAATCTTCATCAGTGGTGATTCTCTATCCCTTCCCGTCCTCTCATCTGAACTCGATATCACAAAAACAACATGCTGTTGAAGGAGTAAAGAGAGTCCCACTGCAGTCATGGTGTTAGGAGAGGGGTGAATGGTTCTTGCTGCTCCTCGCTCGTCTCAGAAGGCTCTTCATTAACAGGCTCACCGAGGTCTTCGCTGCCACCTTCGCTCTGCTCCTCACTGGCGTCTTCACTCGGCCCCACAGTCTGCTCCAGGATATTCTCCCGAAGTATGGGAGAACTGCTTATTCTACTTTCTTCTTCAGCTGTCTCATTTAAAGGCTGAGAAGGAGGCGGTGTGGGAGTATTAGATTGCAAGACACTCTCAATGGAAGAGATGGGGGCTTTGGTTAGGGTAGTATCTGCTACAATCTCATTTTGAGGCAAAGATAATTTTTCCACAAGTTTCCACTGAATGATGCTCATGTCTTTTCCACCAGTTGAAATCAGATGACTGTCATTGTGAGTAAAACTGACATTGGTGACGTGGCTGCTGTGGGCACTGAATTTATGACTAGGAGCCTATATGAAATAAATCAGACAGTGAAAATTAAACTCACTCTTTACATGCCTGCTTACAACAACTGAGGTGACTAGTTAAGGGAAGTAATTTAGCTTGTGAAACAGGTAATTCAAAATAAGTAGTATTTCCCAAGTAGTGAAATCCTAGGAACAAAGTTACAAGCAATTTCCTTTTAATACCTATATAGGAGAAACAAAACAGAATAATTGGACATCTACCATTTCAGACTAAATGTTTAAAGAAAATAAGAGAGTCTCTTCTGAAAGTCAGGTTGATGATAAACTTGTCAGAGCTTAATGTCTCTTCTGCTGGGACAACTAGAGGAGAATTTTCTAGGTTGGCAAGATTAGAGGTAGTTTACAAAACAATTCCATTACTTTTATAATGTTGATTTTTGCAACAAATAAAATATTTTAATATATTGAGAAATTTAAAATGGCCAAAAAAAAAAAAAAAAAAAAAAAAAAAAAAAAAAATCAAAAGGAATAAAACATCACCAGCTGCCACTTCCACAGCTGTCTTCTGCTTAGCCTTGATAAGGAAGGAGAAGACGAGTAACCACATACCTGGATGCTCACAGATGACTCTATTCTCCCTCTGTACATCATAGTATCATAGAGAGTAATCAGTAACCCGACAAATACTTTCTTGCCATTGACAGAAAATTATCCCTAAACAAAAAAGGCCCTAGAACACTAGTTTACCTAAAATTCAGTTTACCTTTGGTTTGGAGCAGGGATATTGAAACAGATGAACTTTGCAGAAGTCATCAGCAACAGCTATCACCTTTCTATTGTGAGATCGCACCAGAGCATTGATATCTGTCCCATCAGATCCTTCTGGCCAGACACCTTTGATTTGGAAACAAAGGGGTGTAGAAAAGTTAGCCTGAAAAATATAACTGCTGTGCAACCTATACTTGATTTAGAATGTGATTAGCTGTCATTTGCATAAAACACTTAGGTGTTAGCGTTTCTCTTACAAATTTCTTAGCAGCTCAACACAGTTCTTCATTCAAATGATGACATTTTATGTAAAATCAAACTACTAATTAAGCCAAAATAGCCTCAAGTTGGAAAACTTACAGACCTAGAATACTTAATAGTATCCAGCAGGTGGTGCTAATGAATTAGTTTCAGCTTGACTTACCTCAGCAATAAGCGCTTCCTTTTTAAAGTTTCCAACTGGAGGGAATTTATCCATTACTTGTATATAGCAAGGTGCAAAACAAAGCCATAGCACTAATTTTTCAAAGCAGACTCTGGTAAGTGCATAAAACTTAAACAACCTTTCACTGCTCACTTTCAGGCACTTCAAAAAGGAACTTTATAGATATTCTTTTTTAAGGAAATACATAAGAATTTTCCTGGAAATATTATTTATGTTCAAAGATAAGACATTGTATTTATTTCTTATCAGTCATTCTGAGGCGTTAGTGGTTCATGTTTGACATAAGGAACACAAACCTCTATTCAGGCTGGATTAAAATCATGGAACATTAAGGGTGGAGGTATTACGGCCCCCTGTGGATGAATGCCACTCTACAGAACAATTGTTTTTTTGTAAATTTGCTAAAAAAAAAAGTCAAGGCATTTCATAATTGACATCTATTAATTAGTAAACACCTTATTAAAATAGCCAGGCAGGTTACTAGCTATTGGCCATTCCTTGAGTTTCACTACAGAATAATGAAATGATCTATTTATGGACTAGTAAGGATTATTTTGTTTTTAGTTTCTTCCTAGCCTCCCAAGCCTCTCCATCTCTATAGCAGGGTGTGTTTAGAACAAGCACTATAGTGGCTATTTTCTAAAACTCATGACAAAGAAATATTCAGATCTACGATCAGGCCCCCACTGGAGGAGAAAGCCCAATTTTCAGAAGACAGAGATACATGGTTAAAGGAAAAACATTAACATTTGTGGGTTTTGTTTTAGGTACTGGTGCCATATCCACATCCAGTAATTACTGAGTATAATTTGTATTTTTAATTCTTTGCAAACAAGGCTTTATTATTTAACATTTAGATTTATCTTCTAACCTTTTCAAAGGGATACCTAAAGATTGGGAAAGGCTTAGGAAACTTCTAGAAATGTCCAAAACATCAGATCAGGAATGATGCCAAAATTTTATCTTTAAATAATATTTATTAAAAATGCCTAGAGAACCTATAGAATGGGAGAGAATGGGAGAAAATAGTTGCAAATCACATGTCTGATAAGGGTTTAATAGCCAGAATATATAAGGAACTCCTACAACTCAACAACAAAAAGACAACTCAAAGGGCAAATACCTTGAATAGACATTTCATGTGCTCATCAGTCATTTGTTTATTTTTTTGGAGAAAAGAGTTCAATGTCATTAGCCATTAGAGAAATACAAATCAAAACCACAATCAGATACCACTTCTTACCCACGAGGATGGCTATTAAAAATAAATAAATAAATAAATAAATAAATAAATAAATAAATAAACCCAAACAGAAAAGAAGTGCTGGCAAGGACATGGAGAAACTGGAACCCTCATGCATTGCTGAGGGGAATGTAAAATGGTGCAGCTGCTATGGAAAACAGTTTGGTGTTCCTCAAAAAGAGAAAGACCTTGTAGTTCCACTCCTAGGTATATATCCAAAAGAACTGAAAGTAGGGACTCAAAACAGCAATGTTCACAGCAGTATTATTCACAATAGCGAAAAAGTGGAAACAACCCAAGTGTTGGTCAACAGATTAATGGACAAATGAAATGTGGTATATCCATATCATTGTATTTGTGAAGATTATGCAGCCATAAAAAGGAGTGAAGTTCAGAAACCTGTTGCACCATGGAGGAACCTTGAAGTCATTATGCTAAGTAAAATAAGCCAGACACAAAAGGATAAATATTGTAAAGGGTCCACTTACAGAGAGTATCTAGAATAAGCAAATCCATAAAATCAGAAAGTAGATTAGTTTATCAGGGGCTGATGATGGAAACTGGGAAGTTATTGCTTAATGGGTACAGAGCTAATGTTTGGAAATGAAAGCACAACAGTTTAAAAAGAATAATTTTACCTGGCATACAAAAATGACTATATTTTGACAAATGATGCTAGGACAGCTGGACATCCACATATGAAGAATAAGGCTGGACTTCTACTTCACAACATACACAAAAATTAACTTAAAATGGAGAGACCTAAATATAAGAGCTAAAACTAAAAAATTCTTAGAAAACATGAATGTAAATCTTTGTGACCCTGAATTTCTTAGATACAACACCGAAAGAGCACAAGAGACAAATGAAAAAGTAGATAAAACTGTGCTTCAAAAGACACCACCAAGTAAGTGAAGACAACTTACAGAATGAGAGAAAATATTTGCAAATCATACATTTGAAAAAGGACATATCTAAAATATATAAAGAATTCTTCCAACTCAATAATAAATAGACAACCCAATTTCAAAATGGGCAAAGGACCTGAATAGGTATTTCCCCAAAGAATAAATACAAATGATAAATAAGCACATGAAAAGATGGTCAATATCATTATTCATTAGGAAAATGCAATTCAAAACTACAATGAAATACCACGTCACTTGGCTAGAATCAACATAATAGCAAGTGTTGGCAAGGAACCCTCATACATTGCTGGTGGGACAGTAAACTGTGTAGCCACTTTGGAACCAGTTTGGCGGTTCCTCATAGTTACCATATGACCTAGCAATTCCACTCCTAGGAATACCCCCCGCCCCAAATGAAAACATGTCCACATACAAACTTGCACGTGAATGTTCATAGCAACATTATTCACAGTGTCTGAAAAGTGGAAACAACCCAAATGTCCATCAACTGAAAATGGATAAACAAAATGTGGTTTACACATACAATGGAAGATTACTCAGACATAAAATGGAATGAAGTGATCAAACACCTATGCAAGAACCAACTCTATAAAACTCCCCAAAGAAAGCACAGGGAAGCACCGTCAGGACGTTGTGTTAGGCAGTGGTTTGACTTTACATCAAAAGCATTGAACAACAAAAAACGGGAGCAGATGTAGCTCAGGTGGTTGAGTGCCCGCTTCCCATGTATGAGGTCCTGGGTTTGATCCTTGGTACCTCCTAAAAACAAACAAACAAAAACAAAAACCCAACTCTTATTGGGGAGCAGATGTAGCTCAGTGGTTGAAAGCCTGCTTTCCACGTATGAGATCCTGGGTTCAATCCCCAGTACCTCCTAAAAAAAAAAAAAAAAGAAAAAGAAATAAGTTAAATGGGACTTAGTCAAAATAAAAAACTTTTGTGCAAAAAACTTCAAAGTAAAAAGACAACCTACAGAATGGGAGAAAATATTTGGAAACTACATATCCAGCAAGGGCTTACTTTCCAGAAGATATAAAGAAATCCTACAACAGCAAAAAGATTTGAATAGACATTTCCCAAGAAAAACAAATGGCCAATAAGCACATGGAAAATGCTCAATATCATTAGCCATTAATGGAAATGCAAATCAAAACTATGAGATACCATTTCATACCCACTAGAATGGCTACTATTAAAATCATGGAAAATAGGTGTTAGAGAGGACATGGAGAAATAAAAACACTCATTGATTGCTGGTGGCAATGTAAAATGAGGTAGCTGCTGTGGAAAAGTTTGGTGGTTCCTCAGGAAGTTAAGTGTAGAATTACTATATGACCTAGCAATCCTACTTCTAAGTATATACCCCAAGGAATTGAAAGCAGGGACTCAAAAAGATATTTGCATGCTGATGTTCATAGTGGCATTACTCACAACGGCCAAAAGATGGAAGTAACCCAAGTGTTCATCAACAGATGAATGGATAAATAAAATGTGGTATATACATACAATAGGATATTATTCAGGCATAAAAGAAATGAAGTCCTGATATACATGACAATATGTATTAACCTTGAAGACATCATGTTGAGTGAAATAAGCCAGACACACAACAGGATAAATATTGTGAGTTCACTGATATGAAATAATTAGAAAAAGCAAATGCATAGAAACCATAGGACTGTACAACACAATGAACTCTACTAATCTATGCACTATATTCAATTGTATAATTAGAATATTGTTTCCTCAGTTGTAACAAAGGTACCACCCTAATGCAAAGTGTAATAAAAGGGAAAACTCTTATGTGTGTGTGTGGGGGGGAGGGAAATGGGAACTCTGTATTCTGAATGCTTTTTTTCTGTAAACGTACAAATTCTCCAATTTAAAAAAGGAATGATGTACTGATTCATGCCACCAAATGGATGAATATTGAAAGCGTTATGCTAAGTCAAAGAACATATTCACAAAGGACCACAAATTGTATGATTCCATTTATATGAAATATTCAGAATAGGCAAATCCACAGAGAAAGAAAGTAGGTTAGTAGTTTATGGGGGGTGACTGCTAATGGCTACAATATTTCTTTTTGGGGTGATAAAAATGTTCAAAATGGATAGTGGTAATAGTTACACAACTTTGTGAAAATACCAAAGCTATTGAAATGTACACCTTAAATAGGGGAATTGTATGGAATGTGAATGTGAATTTTATCTTAATAAAACTTATTTTAAAAATGCCTTTATACGTAAATGCCAATGGAAAGAAAGCTAGTGGATAATCTAGGGACTGTATAGCTTAGTGAACTTGGTGGTAGATGAGGTTTGGTGTTAATAGTACAAATACAAGAATGTTGTTCTATGAACTAGAACAAATGTACATCACCATTACAAGTTAAGAATATGGTGATGGGAAGCGGGTGTGGCGCAATGGATAGAGCCCCCGTTTACCATATGGGAGGCCCAGGGTTCGCTTCCCAGGGCCTCCTTGTGAGGGCAGGCCAGCCCGCGCAGCATGGTGGGCTGATGCAGTGGGACCTCACAGCAAGGGGCAGATAAGCAGACACAGAAGAGACACACAGCGAATGGACACAGCAAACATAAGCAGCAAGGGGGGGATAAATAAATAAATAAATCTT
>JAQZBX010022484.1:0-31531 GCA_029593785.1 Cabassous unicinctus
TATGTATTGTGAAAAAATTGATTTTTACCCACAATAAAAAAAAAAAGTGCTATCATCCTTTGTAACAAATGTTCCAAACCAATCCAAGTGGTAGGATGGTTTACGAGATCCTGTTTTATGCATGATTGTTCTGTAAACCAACATTTTCTATAACAAAAAATGTAACAAGAAACAAAAAGAGAGAGAGAGGATACAATTATCTGGTTTGGCTGCCATCTTGGCTGTTAATTCTAATTCTCTGAGAGCATCCCTATCTCCTCCTTGTGCTTGTGCAATATCCTTTCAAAATATTTACCTTTAATCATACATGAAAATATTAATAAGGAGAAACGAAATTCTGAGCCAGAATCACGACATAAACCTCACCAACCACAGATAATAGATACTGTTTTGTTCTAAACCTCTAACCCATTTGTGTCCAGATGCTGAGGGACCAAAGAAGTTATCTCCAGTCTCAGCACATGGTTTCTAAACAAGATACTTAAAAGAGCTAACTTCAGAGCCCTGCTACTCCAGGGCAACTTTCATTTGTTGTGGAGTTCATGATATTTGCAATACCCAATTACTCTGCTTTAACATATTTTGCCTCTTTTAGGTCTCAAATCAGATTACAGCAAAGATCAAGAGACTTGTATACTATATCTGGTCACCAAGAAATCAAGACTGGCAAATGTGCAGCAGGGAAGCTGGGGAAGAGATGTCCTACAATAGGGTAATCCTTTCCCCATCAAGTTTTCTTTAAGAGCACAATTTAGGAAGTTTTGAATAATAAATTCCTACCTGAGCCGAGATGCTTGTGGCCTTTGTTCACAGAATGGTTTGAGCCTATAGAGCAAAAATAAACTCACTTAGGTAGTCTCCCTTAGCAAACATTTTCAAGTCACTACTTGAGGTAAATAAATACTACATTTAAGGTAAAAATGGATGAAATTGCAAAGCAGCAGTCAGAGATGGGTCACTGATTGCTAACTCCATAGGAAGTGTTTTCTGTAAATAAGAAGCTTTATGCATTTTAATGATATGAACTTGCTACTTCTTCTCCAAATGCATTCTAATAGGTACATATAACCAGTGACTTCTTAATTAGCATTTTTTCTCAAGGTGACACTAGAATTCAATTTAGATATAAGATATATTTAAACATGTTTCTGCTAGCAAAGATTTTTATGAAAAATGACCAGCATATACAGTCTACTCAGAATAGCAATCACTTGAGATATTATGTATCCATGCCATAGATAAGAAATAAAAAAACTTCTTTTACTAAATTATTTTGCTGATTATAAAGGCAATATATTCTATTTCTAGAAAAATCAGAAGAGAAAATTTATAAGAGAAGAAAAAAGTTACCATTAATCACATAATTCATACAAGCACTATTAGTCTTTTCAGAGAGAGTATGAGTTTAGATATTTTTTATGTACATATGTCTTTTTAGACAATGAGATAATAATATATAGGGTGTTGTATCTTGCATTTTACATTCATTGTTATATTAAAAACATCTTTCCATGTCATCAGTCTTCTTACATATCATTTTAGTGTTCACCTGATATTAGGTATTTAGTATATTTTTTTATTTCAGTTCATTTATTTACTTATTTCATGATATAGAAGGAAATATTACAAGGCTAAAAATATTGATATGTGGCTTTCTCATTTTATTCTTTTAACAATAATTTGGATTGTATTGAAAGATTTTTTTTTGCTTTAGACTACAAATTTTGACTTAAGTAATAATGACATTCTTCAATTTCTCTATACCCTTTGTTATTTATCATATTTATATATTTAATTTTTTTAATTAAAAAAAAATTTAAAGTACCTTTAGATTACATAAATGTTAGGCTCAGTAAGACTAACGCCCATACAGAACGTCACACAGCTACTTTTCAGTGAAAACAGAATACAGAATTAGTCTGTCTATTCTAAAGAACACAATTTCATTACTCCAAAAAGAAAGACTCCATACCCCCTTAGCATTCCTTCCTCAGACCTACATAACAACTAATCTCCTTTCATCTTTATAAATTGATTTATATTTACATTTTATATAAATGGAATCATACCATATTTAGCACTGTTTCTGATCTCCTTCGCTTAGTATAATTTTTGTGTGATATTAAAATTTTGAACTGTTAACTTACATTTGTTCAGCTTCAGAGAAAAACATTCTTATACATGCAATTCTACCCATTTCATATTTCACATAGTATATTTATATTTCACATAATATATTTAGTTCATAATAAGGCAAACAGTATTTGTCCTTTTGTGTCTGGCTTGCTTCAGTCAACATAATGTCCTCTAGGTTCATCCATTAGTCATATGTTTCACAACTTCATTTCTTCTTACTGCTACATAATATTCCACCGTGTGTATACTCCACAATTTGATTCAATGTAGCATAAGCTCACATATCTACCTACCAGGGTATATCTTACTGCAACCTCAAAGATTTTACTCAATTCATTTAATTCTGAAATGTGACTATATAATCCTTAACTTCAATTTAAACTCCCATGATGTTTGATATTTACCCTGAAACAAAGTAAACATATCAAGCAAAACAAACTCTACTATTTAGTTTCAACTGCAGGAGTGACTATAGAAGAGAACAGGAGAATGGACTCTCATGAATTCAAGCCTCTCCACCTTACAAGTCCTTTTTATTACTGGTTTCCATAGAAGAATGTACTATAGCAGTGACTGGGAGAAGATTCAGCCATGTATGATTGGAGGAAATGTGTCTGGTGTGCAAACAGTCATAAAACCACGTGTGTGTGTGTCTGTGTAAGATGCTATATATTCAATGTGGACTAAAAATATAGTGCAATTTTAAGTTTAGAGATTCTCTGCCTTGGGGTTTCATTCATCTTCATCTTAAAGGCAAAAATTATCGGGCAGATATATTATTCTCCTCTTCAAAATAGACTTACCACCACTGCAATCTCTCTGCATTTTGCAGATAAATTAATTATCCAAAGGCAAAACTGTATTCCTGGAGCTATTGAACAAGGTGACAGAATTCATCCTGTTCAGCCTAATATGGAACGCAGATGTGCAGAAACTCTTGTTATTGTGTTTACAATCTTCTACTTTTTTACCCTTTCAGGCAACTTACTCATTGTAGTGACCATCCTCACCAGCCAAGACCAGGGCTCCCCCATGCATTTTTCTTTCTTGTCCTTTCTAGGTGGCTCCTTCTCTTTTACCTCACCCCCCAAAATGATATATGACTTTCTTGCTGAGGAAAAAACTATCTCCTTCAGTGGGTGTATGACTCACCTCTTTATGGAGCATTTCCTTGGGGGAACTGAGATCCTCCTACTCATGGTGATGGCCTATTACCAATACATGGCCATCTGCAGGCCCCTGCACTATATGGTCACAATGAACTGGAGGATGTGTGGCCTCCTGGTGGTCATATCCTGAATTGGAGGGTTTTTCATCCTCTGATTCAAATCCTTTTTGTGCTTTGGTTGCCCTTCTGTAGCCCCAATGCCATTGAGTGTTTCTTCTGTTATCTTTTTTTTTTAATTTATTTATTTATTCCCTAACCCTCTGTTGTATTCTCTCTGTGTCCATTCACTGTGTGTTCTTCTGTGTCTGTTTGTCTTCTCTTTAGGCAGCACTAGGAACCCATCCTGGGACCTTCCAGAGTGGGAGAAAGGTGCTCAATCTGTTGCACCACCTCAGCTCCCTGGTCTGCTGTGTCTCTTATTGTGTCTCCTCTGTCTCTCTTTTTGTTGCATCATCTTGCTGTGCTAGCTGTCTGCATGGGCCAGCACTTCTACACAGGCCAGCACTCCTGCTCAGACCAGCACTCCACATAGGTCAGCACTCCACGTTGGCCAGCTCTCCACTCAGGCCAGCTTGCTGTGCGAGCCAGCTTGCCTTCACCAGGAGGCCCCAGGAATCGAACCCTGGACTTCCTATATGGTAGATGGGAGCCCAATTGCTTGAGTTGCATCCACTTCTTTCTTCTGTATTCTATACCTTCTGTTGAAGTTCTCCTGTGCTGATACATCTTTGGACTCCTGGTTACCGCAAACAGTGGGTTCATATATCTGCTCATTTTTTTTTTCTATTATTATTGCCTCCTGTGTCCTCATCCTTTGCTCCCTCAGAACTCACAGTTCTGAAGAATGGTGGAAGGCTCTCTCCACCTGCACCTCACATATTACTGTGGTTGCCTTATACTTTGTACCCTGTACATTTGTATACCTATGGTCCATGACCAACTTCTCCATTGATAAAGTGGTTACTGTATTCTATTCTATGACAACACCCATGTTAAACCCTTTAATCTATATCCTCAGAAATGCAGAGATGAAAAATGCCATGAAGAAGCTCTGGATTCAAAGAGTGATTGGGTAACAATTTATGTAAATAGATAAGGCAAAACAAAATCTATTGATACTTTAAGAACAATTGTTTCTAATGCAAATACATTGGTCTTGCAGTCAGAATATTTTGGTTTAATTACATTTTATCCCCTTATTACGTGGAACCTTGAATGGTTCCTCTTTCTTTTTTATCCCCTCCCTTTATTAGAGAAGTTGTGGATTTACAGAACAATTGTGCATAAAATACAGGATTTGCATATACTGCCCCACCACCTACACCTTGCATTGGGGTGGAACATTTGTTACAACTGATGATAGCACATTTTTATAAGTATACTATTAACTAAAGTCCATGGTTTTACTTAGGGTTCACTGTTTGTATAGTGTAGTTCCATGGATGTTTTTAAAATTTTTATTCTGTCATCATATATACAATCTAACATTTTTCCTTTTCATCATCTTCAGATATGTATTTCACTGCTGGTAATTGCATTCACAATGTTGTGCTACTAATACCATCATCCACTATCAAAACATTTCCAGCATTCCAAATAGGACCCCTGTATATTTTAAGCCTTAACTTCTCATTCCCTATCCTGTCTCCTGGTAACCTATATTCTAGGTTTTTACTTCCATCTAATTGTTTCAAATCAGTGGGATAATACAACATTTGTCTTTTTGTGTCTGGCTTATTTCAACATAATGTCTTCAACGTTCATCCATGTTGTCATATGTATCAGGACTTCATTCCTCTTTATGGCTGAATAATATTCCATTTTATGTGTATACCACATTTTATTTATCCATTCATCCATTGATGAATACTTGGATTTATTCATCTTTTGGCAATTGTGACTAATGCTACTATGAACATTGGTGTGCAGATATCTGTTTGAGACCTGCTTTGCATTCTTTTGGATATATACTCAGTAGTGGGAATACCAGGTCATATGGTAGTTCTACACCTTGCTCTAAGAAACCACCAAACTGTCTTCCACAGCAGTTACATGAATGGTTCCTTTTTCAATATCAATATTTAATTAAAAGGTGACCAAATCCCTTCCAATTAGAAACATCTTTCCATATACAAATTATAATGGGATATTGCTGCGTGGCATAAAGTATCACAAAATCCAAGGCATTGTATATTCTAAAGAAAAATTATCTGCAAATCTTCCAGTGTAGATTATGTTACAAATAGCCCAAGTATTAAAAGATATAAAACATGTTTATGGCTAGAATTTTGTTGAAAATACTTAGTTTTATTCCCAACTGTTGATGGCAGGGATACTTATTATTGTGGGAGGTAGGCAACAACCAGAATCAGAAATCAATGGGCTTGAAGAAGTGAGATAAAGTCATTAAGGCAGGAGTCATAACAAAATTAATGCTTTTGTGTTGCAAACCTACCAAGTACAAATTACACAGCACCCTGTTCTCTGTGCAGATATATTATTTTTTCTGTCTAAAGATATGGATGGTGTATTAGTCAGGGTTCTCTCAGGAAACAGTATCAACAGGAGATATCTGTCAATAATATGAGATTTTAAAAAAGTCTCTCATGCAACTGTGGGGATGCACAAGTCCAGGCTCCACAGGCAGGCTGCAAACCAGTGGCGCCGATGAAAGTCCGACGAAGGGTCGTTGATGAGTTTCTGGGAGAAGTTGCCTGTCCAACCACGAGCTGGGAAATTCTCTCTGAATGTTGAAATCACTTCCCCTTTTAAGTCATTCAACTGATTGGATAAAAGCGCCACCCATTGATAATGTAATCTCCTTGATTGATGCAGATGTAATCAGCCATCCACACAGTAAACTCACTGGTAATTGAAGTCCATAAATGCTCTTGTATTACAATTAGCCCAGTGCTTGCTGGAACAAACACCTGGACACAATTACCTGGCCGAGTTGACACATTAGCCTAGCCATTACAGTCCACCCCTTGTCAACTCGGCAACCATACACATTACCCTAAACCATACTTAGTCTCTAAGTAAAAACAATAACAAACAAGCATACATATATATTTCCGCCTAACAATGATCAACTCCTCTGCGTACAACTGGAAACGTATTAATTCCCCACAGAACAGGGTGCAAGTCCTTGGGTAATATTCACTCTTAAACTTGACATCCTTAAATATTATGCCATGGAATTAATACAACTTTTCATGATAGGGGAAAAGATTGGGGAAGAAAACAAAGAAATTCGTTTTGTGTACACATACAATAATACTCATAACGAAACATGGAAGAAGGGTTCATGACTATGACAGTCCTCATTTCTGTAACTGGTCTTGTGGTCGAAGTTCATATTTATCACTACCTTCTTCTACTACCCATTCCATGTTCCCATTACCTTCAGCAAGCACTTCAGCTGGCCGTGGTTCTTTGCCTGGTGGGGTGACCCAAACTTTCATTCCCAAAGATTCTAGGCCATTGTTAGTCCTGCTTGAATTGGTTTGTTGCAATTTTCCATTGACTTTAATCACAGGGCATGGCAGAACTAGGAGATGCCCTAGAGAATCTCCTGCATTCCAGGCAAACACCTCTTTACCCCCATTATGTAAATGTAGTCCTATTTCCCCTTGATAGTCAGGATCAATTACCCCAGCCAGTACAGTATTTTCCTTCTTTGCCTGTTGATTCCCAGGTAAGAGGAGCCCAAAGTGGCCAGGTGGCAGTCTTAACTTCCAGTTCAATGGAATCATTGTTATGTTCCCTAGTGGCAGCACTCCTCCTTTTGGGACTAAAACCTGTAGACTAGCAGAGCTTAAGGTTGCAGGGACAGGAAACAAAAATTTTCCTAGTGGGTCACTAGGGGTAATAGTGAGTGGTGCCACTCCCATTTCCACCCCTTGATTCCTGGACCCATGAATCCTGGCTATGGGAGAAACAGCACCATAGAGAGGACGCTGATTCAGAGCATACACTGCCTCCTAGAGAAAATTGCCCCAGTCCTGCAAGGTATTGCCACCTAGTTGGCAACGTACTGAGGAATGGGGAAGTGCTTTTGCATATACCAAAATGTTGGAACAGTTTTATAAATGGGTAAGGGGTATTTTTTGGAGGAATTGTGAAATGCTTGATGGAAAAGGCCTAGATCACTTTGAAGAGACTGTTGATAGTAATATGAATGCTAAAGAGACTTTCTATGATGACTTAGAAGTAAATGATGAAACTATTATTGGAAACTGGAGGAAAGATGATCCATGTTTTAAAGTTACAGAGAACTTAGCAAGATTAACTCCTGGTGTTATATGGAAGACAGAATTTGAAAATGGTGAACCAGAGCATTTAGCTGAAGAACTTTCCAATGTAAATTTGGAGAATGTGGCTTGGCTTCTCCTTGCAGCTTATAGCAAAATACTAGATGAGCGAAATACACTAAGGACTGAACTTTTGGGCACAAAGAAAACAGAAACTGATTCTGGAACTTCCAAGTTTCTGGAAATCAAATTCCCAGATGAAAATGCCCCATTTGAAGACTTTACTAAACTTGGAACTTGTAAATCAGAATTGAAGATGCAGTTATCCAGAAAAGACTTGTGGAAAGTCTTACTGTCTGATGGCTTGGACCCTGCTTCTTGCATGCTAAACCAACAAAGTTTTTGAGAGAGCTGTATGAACAAAACCACTGTCAGCTTGGACAAAAGAGGACATGGAAAGGAGAGATTGAAGGAGAATCAGCTTTAAGAAGAAAACCATGGAAGCAGAGATCTGGGATTAAGACATCTCCTTGGGCCAAGAGAGGAGCCCCACCCATGTGTACAGAGAGGGTTAGTTTGCCCCTGCAGTTGAAGAGGGTGGATGTTCCTACCCAATGTTCTCAGAAAGTTTTGATGCCCCATGGTGCAAAGAGGGTGAGTTTTCCCCAGCAGTTGAAGAGGGTGGATGTCCCCACCCGATGTTCTGGGAGAGTTTTGCCACCCCAGGGTGCAGGGAGGGTGGAGCACAATCCTCAAATATTAGGGCGGTTAAGGTCAACACCCCATAGATCTGAGAGGGGTGTACCTGTCCCCCATGGATTAGAGAAGGCCAGGTGGTCAACCCATTGCTCTGAGAGGGTTGAACCTGTATGCCAAAAGTTAGGGGGAATGTTGTCTTCACTTCACTGTACTAGGGGGGCTAAGATTCTAACCCACAGATTGGGTAAGGTGCGACAATCACCCCAAAACTCTTGAAGGGTGAAGTCTGGAGCTTGGTCAATACCCAGATGCTTGATAAGGGTGGAACCAAGAAAATGGCCATTGGGAAAGCCTGTGGAAAGCGTGTGTTCCCATGTGGCCCCAAGGAGAAGAAACCATCATCTTAAGAATGACTCTCAGGCTTTGAAATCGAATGGAGGATGCCCTGCAGTTTTACTGAACTGTAAAAGATCCATGACTCATGTCTAACATCCCAATTTCTCCTTATGATAATGAAAATGTTTATCCTTTGTCTTTCCATTGTGTATTGGAAGCAGTTAAATGGTTTTGTAGGTTTCAGAGGTCTATAGCAGACGGGATTTTGCCTGAAGACAAACTATTTCTTTAAACTGCCTATGATATGATTTTGTATGTGAATTGTTACTGATTTAAGGCTTTTTGAATATTGCAATGTATTCTTGGTGGAGTGTTGCAGTTGGGCAGTTTGATGTAATTATGAATTCCAAAAATATAATTGGATCATGCTTGTAAACTGATCTGTTAATCTGGGCAAGATTAAGTTACGATTAGGGCGTTGACTGGGCCATGTCAGTAGGGCGTTGAGTCCCACCCCTTGGTGGGTGGGGAATCGAATATAAAAGGCAAGGCAAAGAACAGAGTTGAAGCAGTCTTTTGAGAAGCAGTTTGATGTTGGAAAGAAGGCCCCAGGAGAAGAGAAGCTAGCTGTTCACCTGAGAGTCTACAGCTGACGTTTTGGAGGAAACAGGAGCTAAGCCCAGAGAGAAACGCAGCCTCAGGAAGAGAGTAACCCAAGAAACCTGAACCCTGTCAAACCTCGGCAGCTGTCTTGTCCTAACATGTGGCAATGGACTGTGGTGAGAGAAGAAACTTAACGCTTTATGGCCTGGTATCTGTGGACTTCTACCCCAAATAAATTCCCTTTATAAAGACCAACCCATTTTTGGTATTTCACATTAGCACCCCTTTTGGCTGACTAATACAGATGGATATTAAATTATTCCAGAAACAGGCATAGACAACCTTGCACATGATATTCCCAGGATAATGTTTTTCTGTCAAAAGCATCCACGAAACACTCCATCTCCAAAACTGCTTTTATTGGATGGATTTGAGCCTTAGTGATAGGAACAAAATTAACTGGTACAGAAGAGGGAGTTTATCATATCTGAGTAATCAAGGCAGAAAGTCTGTACATTCAAATTTGAATAGAAAATTGCAGACCAAATTGCATGCCTTTGAAATGGCATTCAAGATGTAGTCTCTTAGAGGGCAATTTTAAGAGAAAGAATCCATATAACAGAAGAAGATGCAGATTTGGGCTAGTGTTCCTGCTGAATACTGTGATTTCATTTCTAGCCTCATAAGGACCAAATTAACCAAAATTGCTCCATAGCCATGCCTGTAGCTAATTATATATATAACATGTATATAAATATGCAACAGTTAGGAAAAAAAATTCATTCCAAATGAGAGATCATTTTTTCTCAATGAGTCCAATCCATTTGCTCATCACCAAATACATATGTGCTCCAAACATATTTTCAGTCCCCTTGCTTTTAGGAAGAGCCATGTGATTTGTTTATAGAAGTCATGTCTGTCACACTCAGGCTGAAATATTTAGGGTCCAGTGTATTACTAGCTAACTTTCTTTTTCTCTACTGCAGCAAGCCTAGAAGACAATCATTAAGATGGCAGGTTTATTCAGAAGGAGCAACATGGATTATTGAGTAACTACACAGAGGAAAAATGCTTTGAATGAGCCTCAAAACTTTCAGTGAATTTTGACTGAGCAGGATTTCAGGATTCACTTTTTACCATATTAAGTGCAGCTTATTCTGTTTAATGCATTGACTGACTTCATCTTTACAAATATTTTAAGTATTAAGAAGAGATCACACTAACATAACATTTGCAGTTATCTAGATTCTTAAATAATGCAAAATGTATGAATGACAATCCTTAAAAATCAAGTAAAATTAAGTGTCTTTCTGCTTCAGTGTAACACACTGCACTAACTGAAGTAATTAAACCATGCATCAACTTTTCCCCCTTTAGGTATGAAGAAAATTGTGTATTCACATGCTAGAACAACAATTATGAACTCCAATGCTTCTTAAGCAAATCTTGCTATCCCTTCTAGTGTCCTTGTTTTGGTATGTAAGTCCTTTTTCATACCAAAGAATAAGCCTCTTCAGGGGACTTCCAGCAGATTTTATCTCTCATCTAATGAGCTAGAATTGTGTCACATGCTTATCCCTAGATCAATCACTGGAAATAAGAATAACATTACCAAAATTAGTTTAGATTAAATCCAGATTCACAACTATTGCCTGGGGATGGGCCTGACTTTATCCACACACTTGGCCAACTGACACTGGAAGAAAATTGGAGTTTATTAGGAAGAATGAAGATGAGAAATTACTCTCCATAAGATGTCTGTATAGATCACCCACCCTACTATCTTATATTTTCCCTCCCTTCTCTTCTCTCTTTTCATCTCCTTTCCTCTCCCTTTCTCTTCTTTCTCCCTCTCCCTTTCCTCATTCTCCCTCTCCCTCTCTCACTGTCCCTCCCTCCCTCCCTCTCTCTCTTCCATTAGCTTTCTTAGCATTGCTATTCCTCCCTTGGGCATTTAGACATTATCAATTTTCTATAATCTGACAAAATAATCACCTCTCTCCTATGTATTTTTCACTAACCAATTTGATTCTCATAGCAACCTTATAAGATAATATTATCTCTCTTTATCAGAAGAGGAAACTGAAGCACAGAGAAATTGACTAACTTGCCCAGGATTATGCAAGTTGGTCAAGATTCAACAAATGATAGCATCATAAAACAACTGTGGAAATATGTGCACCAAGGTGGATTCTTAAAGGAGATAAGAAGAGGACTGAGATGGACTACTGATGCTTAATGTATGTAGAAGTTTTAATTAACTTTACTGTAAAAGTGTGGAAATGTATAGAGTTAATGGTAACACATTACAGTGAGTAACAACCGGTTTATAAATGCAAATGTGGCTGGAAAGGGTAATATAGGAATGTAAATGTCAATTGAAAGAAAGCTAGAGAATAATCTAGGGATTGAATAACACAAACCCAGAAGTGGATGAGAATTGTGGTTGATGGTACAGTTGCAAGAGTGCCCTTTGTGAGCTAGAGCAAATGTATGTCACTATTGCAGGGTGGTGGGAATGTGGAAAAGCATGGGGAAAATACAACTGGAGTGACCTATGGACTGTGGTTAACAGCAATACTGTAATATTTCATGCATCTATGCCAAAGATGTACTAGGTTGATAATGGGGGAGTATGGAAAAAGTGTGCCAAATATATGCTATGGTTATGGTTAGTGGTAATAGTCTGATGATATTATCTCACAATCTGTAACAAATGTTCCACCACAGGTTGGTGTGTTGATAGAGGGGTGTTGTATGAGAATTCTGCACATGTGCATGATTGTTTTATAAGTTCACAACTTCTATAATAAAAATATATTTAAAATAATAATAATAGGGTGGGTTAGGGGGAAAATACACTAAACATAAGATATAGATTATACTTAGTAGTAAGATTTTGATCATATACTTTCATAATTTGTAATTAATGTGTCACAACAATGAAAGGTGTTGGTGGTGGGTTGGTGTATGGGACCCTGTTGATGTTTGCATGTTTGCTTTGTAAGTTCACAACTTTTGCTATACACTTATTGTTTATGTATGTTCATGTATGAATAATAATAATGATGATAATAATAATAGGGTGGGTTTGGGGGGAAATACACCAAATGTAAGATAGTTTGGTTAGTAGTAATATTTTGAAGATGATCTTTCATCATTTGTTAAAAATGTTTCAAAATAATGCAAGCTATTGGTGGTAGGGTGTGGTATGAGAGCCCTGTATGATGTTATCATGTTTGTTTTATAAGTTCATAACTTTTACTATACACTTATTGTTTATGTATGTTGATGTATGAGTGATATACTTCAATACATTTTTTAAATTTAAAAAAAAAGAATTTTCTATGCCTAATATTCTAGCTTGATGATTTCACATGTTATATGTTAGTCCTTCCTAATAATCTTATTTTATTTAGGGCTGAAGTGGTTTGGAGATATGTTCCCTAGAAAACCGTATTCTTAAACTTAATTCATTCCTGTGGGTGTGAGCCTATTATAATTAGGAAGGTTTGATGAGGTTACTTCAGTTATGGTGTGGCCCAACTCAATCAGGATAGGTTTTAATACTATTACTGGCATCCTTCTTAAGCAAAATGAAATTCAAATAGAGAGAGAGAAAGCCACAGGAAGCAAGAAGTTGAAAGTCAACAGGACCTGGAAAAGAAAGAAGACACCACCATGTGCATTGCAGGGTGACAGAAATGCCAAGAACCAAGGATTTCCAGCAGCCAGCCCCACAACACAAGTCTTCAGAAAGAAAGCATTGCCTTACTGATGCCTCAGTTTTGGACTGCTCTTAACTTCAAACCATGAGCCAGTAAGTTCCCACTGTTTAGGCCACCCCATTACATTTAGCAATGAGAAAATGAAAAAAGCCTTTTTTTCAGGATCACATAAGCAAATTGACATGCATAGAATCAGAAGTAGAGGGATTGGGAACCATACCCTGGGTGTATTAATACACTTTGGTGTATTATTTCTCTAGGGTCCACCATGTCTCATTCATGGAGAGATGTTCCAGGTCCTAACTCTTAACTGCTGATCATTCTTTCCTTCCATATCCCTGAATGAAACCTTTCTAGAATGTCATTAAGCAGGACCCAAGGAGAAGGTGAGAAAGGAAGATCAATGTTAATTTTTCTCTGTGCTTCTCTTTCCTAGTCAGCTGCAGCACATGGGAATATCTGAGCAGTAAGTACTGCCTGTCCCTGGTGTAGAACTAAAGCTCCAAACATAAGAGAAAATATGAGTCAGCACTTCATCTTCCTTCATATCCAGAGGATTAGACACAACAAAGCATTAGTATCTGATGAGGAAAAATAACATAATGATTAGGGATCAGTATGGATTAAATTCTGAATTTAATCATTTTAACTTTGACCAAGTGATGCTCAAAGTCAGCATCAAATTCCCCTACATAAAATGGAAATAACAATACCTCCCTTCTGAGGATTATGTGGGAATCAGATGAGACATTACATTTTAACGAGTGACTGTTACATAGAAACTGCCTATTATTGGCTGATTCTCAATGAATTCACATTGACTCTATCTCCTATCACCTTTTCTGAGAATTTTCACTTCACTGTCATATTTTAGTGGAGCGATCAAGCACTCGCGGAAAGATTCCACAATTACAATGACTTGTGAATCAGTATTCAGTTGTGGAAAATTTGCCCTTTCTAATTTCCATAACTGTCCAAATTCCTACAAAACGTAAGAGAAAGCAATACAAGCTCCATATATGAGTTGAGATAATCTTGCCAGAAACCTGGACTGGTCACACATGAGGTCTGCTATCATGTACAGAAGATGACATCATGCAATAGTAAATTTACTTTATGCCAGGCATCATTCTAAGCATGCTACATGCATTATCATGATAACCCCCAACAGTACTATGAATTAGGTACTATTACTATCCTCTTTGTCAATGTGTGGAAACTGAGGTATAAAGTGGCTGAGAAACTTTCCCAAGATCATATGGTTAGTAAGTATAAGAGACATCCTTAAGAGGCAAGGCTTGTTGTACTACAAAATTATTGCTCTTGGGAGTGACTCAGATTTTTAATATTAAACAGTTGTATCTCTAGCTTGCATGTCTATCCTCATGGTGTTAACAGTAGAATAATAGTTTTGCTTTGATTTAGATTTTCTCACATTTAGTCCTCTCTTTAACTCTGTGAGGTAAGTATTCTTAATGTTGTTTTGTAGGCTCTGGTTAGTTCATTGACCCATACTCCCAACAGTAGAACATTCTATGCCTTATGTCCCGGACTCCAAGATCATTTCCAATCCAGCCCATTTGGGACTCACACCCACCATGGTTACAGATGCTACAGCCACAGGAAAGAACAGGATGAACTGGTTTGGGTGCCATCTTGGCTAAGATGCTAATTCTAATCCCCTGGGAACTGAAAGTTCAGAACACCCTTAACTAGCTGCTGTGTTTAAGTATTATCCCTTTAAATATATCTCTGAAATCAAACTTGAAAATGTTGAAAAGGACAGACTGTAAGGATTTCTGAGCCTTGAACACCACATAAGCATAACAAGCCACAAATAACAGATGCTGGTGGTTTTAAGTTTCCAAGCCATGTGGAACCAGGATCCCAAGGACCAAAGGGGTTATCTCCATGCTGAACACAGACATTTTAGAAGGTTTAAAAGATCTGAATAAGGGATCTGTTACTCCAAGGTAACTTTTATTTGTTGCTGAGTTCATGATGCTGACAATCCATAATATTTCTGTTTTAACATAGTTTCTATTTTCAGAGATTTAAATTAGGTTAGAATGAATCTCGATTGGCTTTTATAAAAGTATACTTTATATAATCACTAAGGAGCAAAAAACATAAATGTGCAGAAAGGAGGCTTGCAGGTATGTCCTTCAATGGTTAAGTTTTTCACCATTAATTTCTACTGAAGCCTAAAGTTTTGGAGGTTTTCTGACTAAAGATATTCATCATCTGAACTGGGATGCTTGTGACCCACATTCATGGGATGGTGTGAGCTTATAGAGGAAAAATAAGTCTGCCCATGAACTCAGATACACTAAGGAGGTTTCTCTAAGCAATCATTTCTGAGTCATTAATTGAGGGAAAGGAATATTACACTTAAAATGGGTGAACGTGCAAAGCAGCAGTTAGTGATGGGTCAGTGCTTGCTACCTCGATAGAAAGTGTTCTCTACAAATAAGATGCCTTAACATAGATTGAACCTGTTACTTCTCTAAATGCATTCAGAAGGTTAAAGTACAGCCAGTGGTTTCTTTTTTGGTATTTTTCTCTATAGGTGACACTATGGTCTTCAGTTTATAGGTAAGTTAGATTTAAATATGTTTCTACTATCACAGATCATTATGAACAATGACCAGCATACCTAATCTAGTTAGAAAAACAGTACTGAGATATTATGGAGCCAGACCATAGATAAAAAAGCAAAACTTTTATTAAATTATTTTATTGATAATAAGATAATATATTCTCTTTATAAAAACTAGGATCACAAAATTGATTTAAAAAGAACATAAAAATTGCCCATAATCCATAATTTAAATAAGCACTATTAGTCTTTAGTGTCTTTTTAAAGACATTTCTATTATATATATATATATATATATATATAATTTTACAGTACATATTTTGCAAATGCATTTTATATTTTCATTTTCCCACTCACTATTATATAAAAACACCTTTCTTTGTTAATAATACTTCTTATAGATAGATCACTTTAATATCCACCTGATATTTCAGAGCTATACATTTTCATTCATTTAATCAATCCACTTTAGGGAGACATTTGGGTTGTCCTCACATTTTCATTATTATGAACAAAATATGGTGAAATATATGTTTCCCTAAGTTTTGCTTATATTTTTTAATTGAGATCAGGTTCCTAATATAAGGAGTATTGGGACAAGCAACATCAACAATTATGAAGTCCATATTCCCAGAATATTTAATACCAACACATACTCACCAGACTGCATAATATTGCACCCTTACATCTTTGCAAGTTCAAATATTTCACATTTTAAATTGTATTTTTGATAGCTTATGAAATAGAGGATTTTTCAGATGTCAAACATTTTTCATGAGAATTAGCTTTTCATTAGTTCTACTTGTCTTTATAATAGTGTCGGTAGACTTTTTTCTTTATTTCTAAGTGCTATTTCTGAAGTAACAGTTGTCTGTCATACTTGTTGCAAATGTTTCAAGTTTGTTCCCTGTCTTTATGAAGCTGAATCCATTAATTTTGTGCTGTTTTATACCACAGATTTTTCCTTAGCATGCCTCCTTAGTGCAGATGTCAGTTACATATTTATATCTTTGTTTTTCTGATTTTGAGTAGATTGATGCTTTAAATTTTTAATACACAGAACCCTTTTTTGCTTTTTTCTCTTTTTTGTGATGATATAATAAGATTTACTTTGCTTTTATAAATGTCTATCTGTGACTGAAAAATCTTTTTATTATTCCTCACTGAAATGTACACAATATTCTTTAAAATATTCTTTATATTAATGTCTTCTTGAGATGTGACCTTGACTGCTTCTTTTTAAACTTATTTGTACTCATAACTTTTAAGAATATTTTTAAAAACCAAAAAGCTTTTGAATTTATTTATCAAATCTAATACTTCTCTATTGCCTGATGTATTGATTTCTGCATTCAAACTTTTCCTAATATAATTGGTAGTTTTCTTACTACTTGAGATAGGACTAAGTTCATTTATATTCACACTTAGTGCATTAATTTTTTCTTTTAAAATTCAACCTAGACAACATTTCAAGGACAAGAATTATGATACGTGGTATTCTCATTTTTTATCTTTAAGTAATAATTTGGAAGTGTGTTTTTATCTTTAAGATGCAAACTTTGACATAGTTAATAATGATCTTTGGGAATCATTATTGTGCTTTTTATTATCTTTCCTAAATTATACATGAAAAATTTAGGTTCACTAAGACTATGGCCAATGCACAATATCACATGCTTACAAGTTAGTGAAAACAGAAAATAAATATAATCTGTCTAATCTAAAAAACATGCTCTGACCAATAAATTATGGTAATTATATGTCCTCACATTCAAGGTCCAGAGAATGTTTAGTAATCTTCCTTAAATGTAATGTTGAATTGCAAAAGTTCTTAGAAATTTAATATGGAGGATGCTCCCAAAATAATAAATTCTAAAGCTACAAATAAATTTGGGGAATATTGCACTGCATCAAGCTGTTCTGTCTATCTTTTTCAGGATATCATTCTTCAAGAGGTGGTTGATAAATAATCTGTGATATTCTCATACAACTCTGTTTCAATGAAGCATGAGCTCACAAATCTCACTGCCACCACATGTCTTACTGTGGCCTCAAATATTCACTCCATCTACATGATCCTAATTTCAAATAGAACTCACCTGATGTTTTACAGTCACTCTGAAACAAGCTAAATCTAATAGGGATAAGAAACTCTGCAGCATAGGATCATCAGACTGAATGACTAGAAAAGAAACACAGGGGAGTAGACACTCATGTAGTCAATCCTCAGTTCCTCCCCACAGGTAATCTTTCAATTCCTGTTCGTCTATTTGAAAAAATAGACAAAAATAGACAAATGGAAATGACAAATGGAAATGATTGGGAAAGGATCTATCCATGCAGGACTGTAGAAAAATTGTCTGGCATGTCAACAGTAGCAATAATGTGTGTGTGTGCATAAGGCTCTATGTGTTTAATATGTGACTAAAAATGAAGCTCAACTTTAAGTCAGGTGTTTATCTGTTGGGGTTTCCATCAATCTTACAGGAAACAAATTATCTGACAGTTGTATTAATTTCTTGATCAAAACTGATCTACCCACACTGCATTCGCTGTGCTATTTGCAGATAGATTATTTATCCATATGCAAAACTGGATCATGGAGCAAGTGAACAATGTGACAGAATTCATCCTGCTCGGCCTGACTCAGAAGTCAGATGTGAAGAAACTTTTGTTTGTCATGTTTACGGTCATCTATTTAATCACCCTGGCTGGCAACATACTCATTATGGTGACGATTGCCACCAGCCCAACCCTGGGTTCCCCTATGTAATTTTTTTCTGTCTTTCTTGTCTTTTCTAGATGGCTCCTTATCTTCTTCTTCGACCCCCAAAATGATATTCGACTTACTTGCTGAAAAGAAAACTATCTCCTTCAGTGCGTGCATGACTTAGGTCTTTATGGAGCATTGCCTTGGTGGAGCTGAGATAATCCTACTCATGTGATGGCCTATGACCGCTAGGTGGCCATCTGCAAGCCCCTGCACTACATGATCATAATGAACTGGCAGGTGTGTGGCCTCCTGGTGGCTGGGCCCTAGGCTGGGGGATTTCTTCATGCTCTGATTCAAATCCTTTTTGTGCTCTGGTTGCCCTTCCGTGGTCCCAATGTCATTGACCATTTCATGTGTGATCTTTACCCCCTGCTGAAGCTCTCCTGCACTGACACACACATCCTGGGACTCGTTGTTGCAGCTAACAGTGGTTTCCTGTGTTTGGTCAGTTTTTCCATTCTTCTTTCTTCCTATACCCTCATCCTTTCCTCTCTGAAATCTCAGAGCACTGAAGGACAGCAGAAGGCTCTCTTCACTTGCACCTCCCATATTGCTGTGGTTGCATTATTCTTTATACCCTGTGTTTTAGTATATCTTCGTCCCACGTCCACTTTCCCCATGAGTAAAGCGGTGGCTGTATTTTATATTCTGGTAAAACCCATGTTAAACCCTTTAATCTACACCCTCAGAAATGCACAGGTAAAAATTGCAATGAGAAAGCTCTGGAGTCAAAAGTGATCTTGGGTAATAATTTATGTATAGACAAGATAAAATAAAACCTATTAATATTTTAAAAACAACTGTCTAAAGCAAAAGATAATGGTCTTGCAGTTAAAATGTGTGTATTTAAATATATTTTATAACGTTGTTTAATGGAAATTAAAATGTTTCCTCTTTCCTGAAATATCAAAATGTAATTTAATGGTGGCTATATATATTTCCAATTAGGAATTTCTTTGCATATAAAAATTATTGATTAATAGGATATTGCTAATTAACATACATTGTTACAATGTTTAGAAAATCATTGCCTTTATGTATTCTACCAAAAAAGTCTAAGCAATCTTTAAGTATAACTTATGTAACAATTTGCCTAAGTATTTAAAATACATTAAAAATGTTTATGGCTAAGAGTTTTGTTGAATGGCATTGATTTAATCCCAGCTGCTCCATTCAGATTAGAATTATTTTTGTGGTAGAAAGGCAATAACTAGAAATGAATAAAGTTGTAGGAATGAGAGAAAGCCATTAAGGCAGGAGTCATAACAAAAATAATGCTGTTGTTTTGCACAAAACATCCAACACTATTTTCATTGTTATTTGGACTCTGCCCAGAATAAATTATTTTCCCTGCTGAAAGGCAAAGAAATATATTAAATTCTTCCAGGTACAGCTGTAGAAAAACCTTGTATATGATTTTCACAGGTGATATATAATGTGGAGCATGTTTTTAATTTAAAAAATCTATGCACCAATTCTAAATAGATTGTTTTGGTAGTGTTTGAGCCTTAGCTAAAAGGGAATAAAGGAGCTAATACAAAAGAAAACTTTTATGATATTTACCTGGGTAATCAAGTCAGAAAGTCTGCACATTCAATTATGAATAGAAAATTTCAGACAAACTTCATACCACTTGAAATGCAGGCACTTAAAATGCAATACTAAGAGAAAGGATCCAGATAAAAAGAGAAGATTCAGATTAAGCCAGGGCAGATGTGTTGAATACCTTTGCGATTTCACTGTTATATTTGCAGGAAGAGAATTAACCCAAATTACTCCAAAGTCATGCCTAGATCTCATGATATAACATACACACATATGTTTACACGTATATTTCAAATATACATTTTCATATATGTATTACATGTGTATTAATCTGCAACAGTTAATAAACAATTCATTCCAAATGGGAAATGACTTTTTATCAGTTATGACCAATCCATTTATGATCACCAAATACTCATATACTCCAGCCATATTTTCCACCCCCTTATATTTAAAATGGACTCGTGATAAGCTCACAAAAGCTATATGTGTCCAACTCAGGCTACAGCATTTAGGAACTAGTGTGCTAGTATACATCTATCTTTTTACCCTACTGCAGCAGGTCTACAAGAAATGCATTAAGGAGCAGGACTACAGATGCAGAGAAAGAGAGCACCCTGGAATAGTGAGAATCTACATGGAGGACAACTGTCCCAACATGATCCCCAAGCTCTCAGCAGATTTTGCATGAACAGGAAATAAAGTGGTACATGTTAAGTGACAGAGATTTCCAGATTCATTTGTTTCAGCAACAAAACACAGTATTTCTGACTAAAGTATTGACCATCTTTATTGTCACAAAGATTTCTAAGTTAAGGAGAGAACAGAGAGCAGAACCTTTGCAATTAACTAGATTCTCAAATAGCATAGAATGGATAAATTGCAATCATCATAAATCAAGTCAAATTCAGCCCTTTTTTGTTTCAGTGTAACACACTACACTAACTGAAATATTTAAACCATAAATTTATGCAATATATTTTCTCCCTTTACCTAAGATGTAAAGTAATGCTGAAGAAAATTACACATTCATATACTAGAGAGTGTTGACAACAATTATGTATTCCAATACAAGGTAGGTCTTCAATGCTTCTTGAGTAAATTTTCTAGCTATTCTAGACAATCACATTTATAAACATTCTTCTCAACACATGTTCCAATTTGCACTAATTTCTTATTATCTTGATGCTACAAATTTTCCTTTCATTTCAGAGGAATCTATGCCCACAACTAGTTAGGAAGAGAGGAAACATCACAGAATCATACTCTCATCCTCAAAACTACTAATCAATAATTATATTTACAAGCCTGTTAACACTGTATGTCTTTTAGCCCAAATGTTTAAAACATGTGCAAGGGATCTTATTTAATTTTCATAGGTCCATATGTGTTTTACACACAATTGTGTACTGTTTCCTCAAAAATATTATTTCTAGTTCTCATGACCAGAGCAGCCCAAACTCTTTATCCATCCTGGCGCACTTAGCGAAGATTTTCAGTCTAGAAGAAAAAAGCATTTGGGAAGAGATTTTAAAGTCCAGTTCCCTTCTTGCCTATATAGAATCCATGGTCAATTAGGTAGTGTTATTGTGGGGCATTCCAGGAAATGTTAACCAGGGGTCAGTCCTACCCTGTCTCTGCTGACATTCTCTCATGAGGACAGGATCCAAACAATCAGATTGATGGAAGCAATGTCCTACCTAAACAATAAGTGTTTCACTGGATATACTACCACTCTCATTTCATGATCAGTTTCCCTCAATCGGACATCTTTCTGTGGGTGGATAATAAGATACCAATCCCTACCCTTCATCATCTCCTTCAGTACAGGAAGAGCCTGAATCCAAGGTGCCATGTGAATTGCACTCACCTAGGTTTTCCCTGGGAAGGCTGCAACCAACAACACATCAGAGCCTGAGAGAGAGGAAAGGGAAGTGGAGTCTTCCTCCATACAGAGCTTCTCTTCCTCTACTGGTTGACTTCCAGGAAGATTGGTTGAGTGTGATTTTCCCAATGACTTCTGGTAAAAAAAAAAAAAAAAAAGAAAAGAAAAAGAAAGAAAAAGAAAGACCCAATAATTTACTTTCTGTCTACAACAAACCCATTTAAATGTGTAAAAATTAAAAGACTATACCATGCAAACACTAATCAAAACAAAGATGGAGTAAATATATTGATAAATTTGACATCAAAAAAAGAATTATCCAGGATTAAGAACTGAATAACATAATTATTCATGTTAATTCATCAGGAAACATAATCTTAATTTGTATTCACCTAACTAGAAAGCTTCAGATACAGGAAGCAGAAACTGATAGTACAAAAATACAAAATAGACAAATCTGCAATTGTAATTGGTGACATCAGTTCACATCTCACATTAACAATATAGCAAGTAGACAGAAAATTAGTAAGGCTATGGACGGCAATTAACAACACAATCAACCAAATTGACCTACATGACATGTAATGAACCCTCCACTCCACAAAAGTAGAATAAACATTCTTTTCAATTGCATGTAGAATATTCACTAAGGTAGACCATATTGAGACAAAGAAAGCAATATATGATAAGGAATAGAAATCAAACAAATCATATCCCCTGACTAAAAGAATTAAATTTAAATTTGATACCAAAAGTTATTTGGGAATCTTCCAAATGTATAAAAAGTATATATATAGATATAGATAGATATATACACACATATATATCACTCATACCCTTGTCAAGTGTCCAAGGAACATTCACCCTGGAAGACTATTTCAAACTCATAAACAGTTACACAATGCTTTAACAAGACTAGAAAGGTTCTAGTCAAAAACACTGTGTCTGGGCTCATAATGAAATTGAAATAAAATAAATAAAAATTAGGAAATTTTGGAGGTAAAATATAATCTTATAAATAACCCAAAACTTTAGGAATAAGTCAAAGTGAAAATAAAATATTTTGGATTAAATTATATATAAAAAAAGCACTTCACAATAAGTGGGCTGCAATTAAAACAGGGCTTAATAGTAAATGTATAACATAAAAATGCATATGTTAGAAAAGAAGAAACATCTTAAATAAAATATAGAAATTTTCATCTAAAATTTTTGAAAAAAAGAGGAATAAGCAAAATCCAAAGGGAGGACAATGAAAGGAATAATAAACATAACAGCAGAAATCAATGGAATTGAAAACAGGCAAACAATAGGGAAAATGAATGAAACCAAAGGCTAAAGTTTCTAGACAAGCCATAAAAATGATAAACCTCTATGTAGAAAGGCCAAGAACAAAGTGAAGGAAGACAAAAATTACAAATATCAGGAATGAAAGAGGAGACATAATACAGATCTATAAATATTAGAAGAAGAATAAAGAAATATTATGGCCAACTCTATGCACATAAATGTGGCAACTTAGAATAAATGAACAAATTCCCTGGAAAACACTGTCTTCAAAACCTCACTCAGAAACAAATAGATTATATGAATATCCCTTTTTCTGTGAAAAAAAACTGAATTCATGGTAAAACTGCTTCCAAAAAGTAAAATCCAGGTCTAGATTGTGCCATTCATGATTTTATCAAACCCAAGAGATAAAAATACTATCTACTCTACAAAAAATGTTCTAGAACACAGAAAAGGATGAATCACTTACCAAATGAGTTTATGAGGTCATTATTGCCTTGACACAAAACCAGAAAAAGAGATTACACAAAAAGGAAAGACACATATCTTTCAAAAATAAATACAGGTCCAAAACTTTTCAACAAGATTGTAGGAAGCCAAAATGATATTCCATGACCAACTGGGGTTTATCCTGGATCTGTATGGCTGGTTTACTATTCAGAAAAAAAAACAATATAATTCACCTTGTTAAAGACTAAAGCAAAAAATCATAAGATAATCTCATTTGATATAAAAATATTTTCATGAAATTCAACTTTTAGTTGTAATTAAAATACAAGCACTTAGCACCTTTAGAATAGATAACTTTCCCAGTATGATACAGTGCATCTCCAAAATCCTACTGCTAACATCACGAAACATCATATTCATGAAAATCTTCGTAATTTCTTCCCAAGGTCATGAACAAGGAAAAGTTGCCAGCTCCCATCACTCCTATTCATCAACAGCTGGAGGTACTAACTGATGGAATAAGGCAAGAGAAGAAATTAAAAGAACAATATTGGAAAGGCCGGAATGAAATTTATTCACAATGAAGTAACTATGTTTGGAGAAAATCTCAAATAATATGCAAAAATAACTACAATAACTAATAAGAGAATTTGGTAAGGTTGCAGAATAAAAGGTCAAAATTATATCTATATTATACAAACAAGTTCATTTTGAAATTGAAAAAAATTTAATATATTATTAAAAATAGCACTAAAAACAATGTAATCCTTAGGTATAAATCTAACATATTTTCTGTAGTAAGCTGAAAACTAAAGACACTGATGAAAGAACTCAGAGGTGATATAAATATATGGGAGATATAGTATATGCAGGATTAGAAGACTTGTTATTATTAATATCTCAAATCCCCACACATTGACTCATAGATTCAAGGAAGTTCTAAACAAAATCTAATAGATTGTTTTTGTAGAAATTGAAAAGCTGATTCTAGAACTTGTATGAAAAGGTGAAAAAATAGTACAGTTATCCCTTCCACATTGGGACTTTGCTCATTGTGTTTTCAATATATTGTGGGCCAGCATAAGTAATTAAATGGAAACTTTTGGGGAGTTTTGCAGAAGCCTCAGACGACATGCTAAGGCCAGCAGATGACACAAAAAGGCTAAAATGTAAAGATATCTTAAAAAGTTTAGTAACTCATAAATGCAAAATGTATGCACTCTTATGTATAATATTACCTGTACAGTATGTATTTTACTGTTTAATAACATAAATGAGCAGCTATATATTTTTTTCTTAAATTTGTAGTAAAAGAACTGTTTTTCTGTGCACTGGTTTGGGGATGTTAAGCATGTTTATAGCAATCTCTCATGTGACATCTTGCAGTGATCTCACAGTGATCTTTGCATCTCAAATTTCTTGTTATCTTATGTCCTTTAAATGCTGTAAACTCTATTAAAAACAATGTGTCTCAAATGTAACGTTCTTAGTGGTTTGGAAAGTGCTCCCAAGAAACAGAGGAAAGTTATGAACTTGAAGGAAAATGTAGAATTGTAAGATATGCTTTATTCAGGCAAAATGGCTGCTGCAGTTTGCCACCATTACTGCATTAATGAGCTGACCATAAGGCATATCAAGAAAAAAGAGAAAGAAATCAATGAAGCCGTTGTTGCTGTAATTATACCAACAACTGCAAATCAATTGTATAAACCACAAAATCTGCATCTCTATTGTGTAGAGAGTGCAACATAGTTTTCGGTGCAGGGTTGTTATAAAAAAAGGCATTCCAGCAGACTCTGGCATTATACGAGAAAAAGCTAAGTCCTTATATAATTCCTTAAAAGAAAATGAAGATGAAGAGTACCCCTATGGATTTTCAGGCCAGCAAAGGCTGGTTTGAAAATTTTTAAAAAAAGTTCAGCCTATGCAAAAACATTACAGGGATTTTCTAGATCATGGAGGCCCTGTGCCCCTAATCCCCATAATTTGGAAGGGATAACTGTATAGTCAAAATAATTTTGAAAAAGAACAATGCTATGGACTCAATACATACGATTCCTAGACTTTAAATTTTTGTGCTAGAGAAAAGATAAAACATAGATCAGTTAAACATAATATATTGTCCAGAAATAGAACCACCCTTTTATGTGCAATTGAGTTTTGATAAAGAGGCAGAGGTAATGTAATGGAGAAATGTTAGACCTTATCAAAAATGGAGCTGAAATAATTGGCAGTACATTTGCAAATTGGTAATTTTTTATTGGTAATTTCTAATAATTGGAAACAACCTAAATATCTCTTTATTGGAAAATGGACAAATTGTAACACATCCATAAATTAGAATATTACTCAGTTGTAAAAAGGAATGAGCTACTGGTACACACAACAGCACAGACAAATCTCAAATGCATTTTGCTAAGTGAAAGAACTCAGTATCTCAGGACAGTATAATAATAAATTCATTTTACATGACATTTTGGAAATGCCAAAAATACAGAGACTGAAATTGATCAGGGTTATCAAGGGCCTGGAAGTAGGAAGAGATAGGCTATAATGGGGCACATGGGAATATTTTAAAGTGATGAATCAGTCTGTATTATGATTATGGTGATGGTTATATAATGTATATATTTTTCAAAATTCACAGAATTGTACGATTAAAGAGCTGAATTTTTCGTGGTGTGAATTATATCTTATTTTAAAAATTTTAATCAAGAAGGTTCCCTATCTTCAGAAAACAGGCCCTTGTAAAATATAACAGCAAGCAAGATTCCTTATACAATAGAAACAGAAACAACAAAATCCAAAACACTAAACTGACCTAAAATTCTCAAAATCATTATAACAGTGAAAGAAAAATGGGAGTAATTAAGGTAAGATACTTAAAGCTCTGCATACAGAGAGGTCCTTATGCCACCCCCAAACCCCCCAAACTGGCTGTAATAAGTGAAACATATACATCTGACAAAATCATTCCCTTTGTGAAAAAAAAACAACAACAAAGCCTATTTCTCAGACACTTGCTTTAACTAACTTCTATTTTCATTCCTCTTCTTCTTTTGAAATATCCTTGGCTGACACAATTTAGTTTGCTACCTGAATCTTTGCTTCCAGAATTGCAATTCTAAGACCTCAAATAAACACTTTTGTTGCTTTACAGCTCAGTTTGTTATTTCTTGGTTGACATTACATGGTGTCAGAAATGGGATCTGAAGGGACCCACCACCTCCACTCTGTAGCTGCTATAGGATTTGATCACTGTATCTGTTAGTGCCATTTGTGTTCTGTTATCTCCTCAATGGCCCTGGTTTCTGTTGGTGAGTCTTCTATGTTCTGAACTTCCCTTCCTTTGTTTGAGGTTTTGCCTTTTGTTTGAGTGTCTTCCAGTTAAAGGCATTTTGAGCATTGTTCTTCTGGTTTTATTTTGAACTTGATGGCTGAAGTCCTTTTGTTGTCCTTCTAGTTTTACAGGCATTTGTCCTGTTTGGTGAATACTCAAATATTTAGAATCTCTTCTCCCTTTCTCTGATATTTTAAGGAAGGACATCTACATAAAATTTTAATTAATTTTTTTCCTGATTGAGTGCAATCTGATAATCATTTAAGTGGTCACAGATATGCAAAATTAACAGTAAGTTGACTGCCACCTTCAACATAATTTCCATGCAACTAGAGACAGCTGTCATGGGTCAGATTACAAGAAACAGAGGTGGTCCACCAAGTTAAAGAAGTATACCACATAAAGCATACTGTAAAAAATCTCATTAACCCAACCATAAAATAAGTACTGGCAGGTTTTTAGGCTTTATGTTTGCTCTCAATCAGGAACAATGGATTTTAATTCTTCAAAAAATTCTAATGGTGCACTGTCAACTGGCATACCTGATGGATTCATGTTCAAAAATTATGGTCCTGACTCATATAAATCCATGTCTCACCAAATCTAACATACTAAAGATGATTTTAAATTACAATGGGTATAATAAAGCTCTTGATATAACCAAGTTAATATATTTATGCACACAGTTAGAAAATAGGGGATATGGGATCAAACAATATAATTGGGATACTTTTTAAAATTAATAATTGGAAGCTTCCAAAAATAATACAAGCTCCATATTCCCTCTCTTCAAGAAACAAATACCAAATTAACAAAACAAAGACTAATTGAAACACATAACCTACCTTGAAAAATATTACAAACACTTTGAATTTTCTGAGGATGCCTCAGTTCCTCCTCTGTCTTTCTGTCCTCCTCCGTCTTCCTGTCCTCCTCTTATTTATCCTAGCCTTGTGAGTTGTCCTTTTATAATAAGGGACCAGAAGCTCCTACAAACCTACCCTTCTTAGCCCCTTTTAATGCCAAATCTAATAAAAAAAATTTAAAAACTGCTTCTATCACCTATATTCTTGAAGTAAAGCTAAACCAAAAGATAATCAAGGAAATTTCAATCCTACTAAGAATCCCCCAGAGACAATTGAATACATTCTTTAATTTACATGCCAAATCAACCATAAAAATATATCTAATTCCAAATATGCTTCTTTACAAAACCCTTAGAGAGAGTTTATTTAAGGGACCCTACAAATGTTACAGGTAGGGATGCTCCCAAAATTGTCCACCAATTTCTAAGGAAATATTAAAAACCATACCAAAGGCTTTTCCTCAAAAACTATCAGTCAGTAATCCAAACTTGCAAACACACATAGAAAACAATCCATTTGGGATTAAACAAACAAACAAAAATTGTTACAGACTTTTGGTGTTCATTTAGATCTTTCACCTTTTACTGACTTGTTTAAAAGGACACTGTCATCATTACAGTAAGACCTCATTTTAGACAAATTCAGCACTTGAGAATTCAGATATACATGATTCCAATTTAAAAAACAAAGTCTGGGAGAATTAAAAATTTCAAACTTATGCTAATGATTAATTTTATTTATTGTTACTAGAGTGTTTATTTGCCTTATTTATAAAAAATGTGTAATAGGCATGTTCATATAGAAAATACTTATTAAATATTGGGGTTCACCATTATGCTCAATTTTCAACTTATGTGAAGTGTCTTGGAACATGATGATTGTTTAAAACCAGGTTCTACTGTATTTGTCAACAGAAACCAGGTTCTACTGTATTTGTCAACAGACTTAAACCTAATCTTGAAAAGTTAAATAAATATATATATATAACAAAACTTAAACTTGAGTGAAAAGCCACTCCTTCTAAATAAAGATTTTATTTTACAAAAACTAATGAGTTTTATGTCTCTATATTTTGTATTTCTATATCTAGTCTGTTTTTTTTTTTAGCTCATGGATGAAAATTTTAAGCTGTAAGTTCTTTATTTATATACTGATTTATTATTTTAAAGAAAACATCTATACCTCCTAAATTATCAATATTAAGTACCAAAACAATATACACCCATACATACACATATAATATATATGTTTGCATTTAACCAAATTACATCATTATTCTGACAAGTGTTATTTTGAACAGTAATGGAGGTTTTGTTTCTTCCACGAAGGAAGATAAATCCATTAGGAACACAACTGATCTTAAGATGCCAATATTCTACCCAAAGCATCCTACAGATTCAATGAAATACCCATCAAAATCCCAGCAGCCTCTTTTGCAGACATGGAAAAGCTGATCTTCAAATTCATGTGGAATTGTGAAGGGCCCCATATTTCAAAGCAAAATAATATTGGAGTTCTCGTACTTCTTGGTCTCAAAACTTACCATAAAGCCTCAGTAACCAAAACATGTGGTATTGGCATAAAGATAGACGTATAGACTGATGTAATACAATTGAAAGTTCAAGAATAAATGCATATATCTATGGCCAACTGATTTTTGAAAAGGATGCCAAGTACATTAATCAGATTAAGAAGAGTCTCTTCAACAAATGGTGTTGGAGAAACTACATACTCACTTGCAAAAGAATGAAAGTGGACCCTATCTAACACCATATACAAAAATTAACTAACTTGATTATGTCCTCAACATAAAAGCTAAAAGGATAAAACTTGTAGAAGAAAACATAAGAGGGACCCTTCATACCCTTGCATTTGTTAGTGATTTCTTATATATGACACCAAAAGCACAAGCAACAAAAGGAGAAATAAATACAATGGACTTCATCAAAATGAAAAACTTTTGCACATAAAAGAAAACTTCCAAAACAATGAAAAGATAACCGACAAAATTGGAGAAAATAATTATATATCTTATAAGGGTTTAATATTCAGAATACACAAAGAATATATATACAATAGCAAAAAAATAAAAAAACTCAATTTAAAAATGGGCAAATGTACCATACTAATCTAAAATGTCAATAATAGGGCTAACTATGTGTATGGGTGGGGGGTTATATGAGAATTCACTATACTTTTGTTGTAATTTTTCTGTAAATGTAAATCTAAATCTTCCCTGAAAATAAAGTGAAAACAATGGGCAATGTACGTAAAAAGACATTTCTGCAAAGAATATGTGCATACAGCCAATAAGCACATGAAAAAGTATTTAGCATCATTGGTCATCAGATAAATGCAAATCAAAACCACAATGAGATACTGCTTCACACCCAGTAGAATGACTATTATTTTCTTTTAATCAGAATATAAGTTTTGGTAAGGAAGCAGAGAAATATGCACCCTTATACATTGCTGGTGGCATGATAAAATGGTGTAGCCACTGCAGAAATCAGTTGGTGGTATGTCAGAAAGTTGAAAATAGAATTACCATATGACCCAGCAATCTTACCTCTTGGTGTATACCGAAAAGAATTGAAAGCAGGTACTCAAACAGATATTTGTGTCCTATTGTTCATAGCAGCATTATTCACAGTAGCCCAAAGGTGGTAAGCAACCCAAGTGTCCATTAACAGATGAATGGATAAACAAAATGTGGTATATACACACAACTGAACATTGTTCAGCTGTAAAAGGATTGAAGTTATGATACATGATGCTACAACATGAATGAATCTTGAAGAATCATGTTAAGTGAATTAAGCCAGTCACAAAAAGATAAATATTGTGTGATCCTGCTTACATGAAATACCTAGAAGGAATAAATTTCATAAAGACCAGTAATATATTATAGATTACAAGGGGGCAGTGGTAGGCAAAGGGACAGGGAAGAAGTTATTGCTTAATAAGTGCAGAGTTTCTTTTTCAGGTGATGAAAAGAGTTGGGATAATGGATATTGGTGATGGTAGCACAATATTGTAAATGTAATTAATACTACTGAATTGTAACTTGAAAGTGGTTAACTTGAGTTGTATATATGTTACTACAATAAAAAGTTGAGAGAGAGTGTGCACAGCAATAGTCCAGGGAGCAGGGGATAAATTATGGAAAGAAAACCCACAGCAAACATCATACTCAAAACTGAAAGAGAGAAAGCTTTTGCCCTAAGATCAGGAACAAGACAACGATGTCCATTTTCTCCACTTCTATTCAACATAATACTGGAAGTTCTAGCCAGTGCCATTAGGTAGAAAAACAAATAAAAGGCATCCAAATTCAAAAGGAAATAATAAGATGTCTCTATTTGCAGATGATACCCTATATATAGAAAATTCTGAATAATATGCAAAAACTACTAGAACTAATAAATAAATTTGGCAGAGTTGCAGGGTATAAGATTTTGAGAATCAGTTGTATTTCCATACATAAATAGAATAAGCCAATTTGTAGAAACCAATGGTAGATTACAAGTTACCAGTGCTGTTTGGGGGGGGTGGGGTGTGCAGAGAAGAGGAATGAAGTGCAGAGCTATTGCTTAATTGGTACAGGTAAAGGGTGTCAATAAAGGATGATGGTGTTGGTAGCACGATACTGGGGATATAATTAATAACACTGAATTGTACACATTTATGTAGTTAAAATGTGAAATTTTGTGTTTTATATATGCTACCATAATAAAAATATTTTTAAAAATGAATGACAGCAGAGATTGGGGAGAAAAGATGGCATCGGCATAGGAGGGTGACTGCGAGCAGCTCCCAGATCACGGCAGAGAGTGGACAGGGTGCGGCACGGGTGTCTG